>JAQFZY010000930.1:0-19857 GCA_034696285.1 Hypogastrura burkilli
GATCTTGATCCGTCGTCTAGCTTTTGCGCTACGATTTTTTAAACACCGGGACAATTCTTGGAATCACGCTGTATATTTTGCTGGAAAAAACTATATTTTACCAACCAAGAGAAGTGCAAGCTATTTTGAAGGTCTAACCTCATAGAGCATGCGCCTGAGTCCTCCATGCTATTCCATGGATCCGGGTCAGAGTCATCTATTGCAAAGCATGGAACTTCTTCCCTAATTCCGGACGAGCTCAAGGCTCCAGACTCGACAAGCTGACTAAACGTGCCTCTGGCCGCCACTGAACCATCTCGGAGGACGAGGATGGAGGACGCCGGCTCCAGGAACTGGACTTGATGTGTAACTATGACCACGCAACTGTGCCGGAGGAGCCCGCGAATGCATTTATCAAAGATCTGGCGTCCAACCCGGGCATCCACGGCACTAAGGGGATCATCCAGCAGAACTATGTCGGCTCGAGCATAGATGGCGCTCGCCAGATTGATCCTTGCCTTTTGCCCTCGCAACAACTTTAAGGCAACGTGCCCATGCGTTTCTACGCTACCCCCACTACGTGGCAGTTCTTGGAGTAGTGCAAGCAGAAGTGAGCTCTAAAATGGAAAACCTTGGTTAAAATGTGGTGAACAGACGGAAATTTTGCTCGACGTTGATATAGAAATGGAAATTGGAAATGTTGGAAAAGTAGACAATGTGGTAAAATATGGAAAAGGTAAATTCACCATATGATCAATTATGAAAATGTTTCCTGCTAATGTGAAAATATGTAACCTTTCCCGAAGCCACAGGTCTCACGACAGCAATTAGTTGTCCAGACATAGCCTGCAGATGTAGATCGACTAGGACGTTGGGACCCTCTGGAGTCCATTTTCCAGAAAATGACTCCAGCTTAAGGCGCCCTAGCGGAGTCCCTGTGTCACGACGGAGCAAAGACTCCCCTCTTCCTCCCACTCTCCGCTCATCCAACTCTAAGAATCTCTGGGTCCCGAATTATTTGATATTATTTTTAAGCGGGAAGAAGACAAGTTAAAGGCGCGTACTTGGATTCGCTGGAGAGAGACTCGAATCTCGGAGTAGCCCATGATTGCAGTTGGGAAGTATGAAGTCACAGGGAGCCGAATGGCTTCGTACAAAGAGAGCGTAATAAAAACATAGGAATATATTGTATATTAATATATACTCCAGAATCAATAAAATACACTTCCTTGCATTAAGACGTAAAAATTAGTGCTACATATACATGCCTGAAGTCGAATCCTACTAAATACCGACCTGGGCTGCCGTCAGAGAATTCCCAGTCAGAACAAATACAATGAGCGTAAGAAGCAGGACGACCTTGGAAGAGGCTTCCATAATGCCCTGATTAATTCCTCCCAGTCCCCATTTCCGTCTAATGTACTTGATCTCATCTCTAAATGGGGAACCAAGTACAGTACGCAATATGGATTTTAATATTTACTTCTAGGACCCTCTGACTTTGAACTTACTTTCTGGCCTTGGTGAGTAACTTGACGAAAGGGAGCTCCCATGCGAACATTTTGATGAGCAGGATCCCATTCACAGTCTCGTTCATGAGCCGGATCCTAAAGTCTGTCCTCACTGCAACAAGCCGGCGCAGTCTTCCGAAAAGAATTCCAAAGAGCCCTTTGACAAGTAATTATTAATACAAAATAGCCATATTTTATATAGATAGTAAATTAGGAGATGGAATATTAATAGGCGCTAAAACATAGTTTTTGGCAGATATTGGAATTGGCAGCTAAGATAACATTTGTGGCGGCTAAAACAAAAAAAAAAAGAAGCAGACCTCCTGTCCAAATTGGTGGAAATATTATTTGTAATGTTCAAACAGAGTCATACAAATTCAAATTTCGTGGGAACTTTATACATAGGATGTATTTGGATTTGTGCAAGTGTCTGTAAACATTGGGGAAAATATTTCCAATTTCTGAAATAATTTTGTGAATTTCTGTTTTAGCTGCCCATATTATCTTTTCGCGGCCAAAATCTATATTTAAGCGCAAAACATTTATGCTTTAGCGCCTACGATAATTGCCAGTTTTAGTAGAACCACTCGCCCACCTTGTGAGGGAGTCATGAGCAAGAGATAGCCAATCCCTGCCAAGCATGATACTCCTTGGTAATAGTAGAGAACGGCCGTAACGACCACAAGCTGAATGGGCCCAGCAATGATGTATGCTAGATACAAGATGTAATTGTCAAATCGGTTCACATCGTTTGAAATCAAGTTTGAGATCTGGCCCGAACTAGAGTCCGAGAGAGCGGTCTGGCTCAGTCGGAGGGCATAAAAATATAAAACGATATTACTGGTAGCTTAACAGCGATATACCAAACAAATTCTGGTGACTCTGACTATGGTGAGCTTACTTTCCGGTAAATGAGACTAGTGAGGCTGACGCGGATTCGGAGGCTGAGATGGCGGCCCTTGAAGATAACGGATTGGTAAAGAATGAAGCAGACGGATTGGCTGACTAGAAGAGCGACTGCGGACCCAATTCCGACTCCTAGTGACAGCTCCCCGTGAAAATTGAGGACGAGGAGGCCAAGCGAAACAGACTGTCCTATCCTAGTACATAACAATTATTTCCGTTTTCGATTAAACAATTTTTTATGCAACTCCATTGTGACGACAATTATATAATTAGGCCAATTTTTCCTATTTGTTTCGCCTGCGGCGAAAATTTCTTTATACCTACTGTCCGTTATATCCTGCGCAAATAACGTCGAAAACGTGATTCTCGAGCACCTTTTCTAGTGTTAACATAAACAAAAATCACTGATTATGGATTTCAGTCAAGGCAAAACCCCTCCTAAAAGTTGATGCTGCATACAAACAGACAGACAGACAGCAGGTGAAAAAAACGGGGAAAGCATAAAGACGTAAAGAATAAAATAACTTAAATTATTTAAATACGAAATTTTGTATTTTCTGAATTGGACAAAAGGAAAGTATTTAATTATACGCTGGACCTTGACTCACCTGAGTATCGAGTTCTCCAAAATGCCCATGACTACCAAGCAAAGACAATCCGGTAAGAAGAGACTCCTAAGTGTTCGGAAGAGACTCCGACTTCGTCCCTCTAGGACCTCCTTCCGCCAGGCAGCGCTAATTTTATGTCCGAGTACCCGGCTGGAGTATGAGCGGGGAATAGCCTCAATGTCATCCTGCTCCAGCTTCCGCTCGTTCCCTTTTCTGATCAGACCAAATGTCCACCTAAGGCAGAAAGTATGGAATATATGATCCATTTCAAATCTAAAGGTGTATTTATATGTGGAAATGGATTTTCTCACGCAAAACTTTGATTGGAATGTGTGAAAGTGTGTAAACATTTAAAATACTTTTCTACCAATTTCAATTGCAGGAATTAATTCCATGATGATGATGATTGGGCAAATAAGTTCAGTTTTAGCTGAACCAAAATATATTTGGCTGCCAAAATATATATTGTAGTGCTGGCCAAAAAATTACGTCCGTCTAAATATTAAATACATATATCTGGCATTAAAGGCTCACCAAAAGAACCATTTTGCAAAGAAATTAGTTTTTTCCCAGGAATGAATTCTGGCCTTCTCTTCTCCAACCACATTCAATGCCCTGGCCATTACACAAGAGATAGTTCCATTGAACTAATTTAGAATTACAATTGTAGTCATACTGATCAGTGGAACAGAGCTGGATTATTGAGAACGAATGTAATAAAAATTACACTTTCGAGGGACAATTGGAGACTGAGACGTGAGTAAGCATTCCTAATTTCTTTAAGGATGATCCGTACTTGAAGATTTAGGAGAACTGGAATCATCATTCATCATAAAATATTTTGCAGTTTCTGTCCGTCTGTCCGTCCGTTTGAAACGGCTTAACTATATTAAATATTAATGCTACATACAGTCTGTAACATACTACAGAACCGCATGATCGCTTAAAATCTTCTCCAGCTGACTGGTAAAGGTTTTAAGCTACAGCTGACTCCGCTACCGCTGCAAGAAAGCCGCTAAGCGTCAATTAAGCGCAAGGTCGAAGCGTCTTGAAAATTTAAAGTATGTCGAGTATGTAGAGACGGGTTGAGGAACTGGGTCAGTGTTGGATATGAAATTAAGGTAGAAACGGGTAGCAAGGAGAAGGACGGGGGACGGGTCTGTTTTGGAAGGGAAATTAAGATAGAAACGGATAGAAAGGAGAAGGGCGGGTTTTTGTTGGATAGGAAATTAAGATAGAAACGGGTAGCAAGAGAAGGGCGGGTCTTTTTTGGATGGGAAATTAAGATAGAAACGGGTAGCAAGAGAAGGGCGGGTCTTTTTTGGATGGGAAATTAAGGTAGAAACGGGTAGAAAGAAAAGTAGAAAGGATGTTAAGTAGAAACAACTTGAATGAGTATAAATCACGAAATTGGAAAATCAACGAAGGAAAGTTCAAATGAAATGTAGACGGCTCTGTAATAATGGATGTAGAACCGGCTTCTTGCTAGTAGCATATAATTCTACGTTAGTAAATTTACGGCATATACATTGGTATGGGCAATTGACACCTTCATTTACTTCCATTCATTCGCGAGAGAAGGGCTTAGAGATCTCTACACGCAAGATTCAGACTTTTACTTCCATCCTGTCAATCCTATGTGCACTGTAAGTCAAGTGCTATTAAACCGGTCGACTATCTAATCAAATTGGATTTTGATCGTAAAAGAAACATAGCAGTATAGAAGCCGTCAGCATCCACTTGAGATGAGAATAGGGTCTCCTGACTTCAGGTTCATTTCAGCAGTCAATTTGTTGTTAAAATATTTTTTACAGTGTCATATAATGGACCTGGAAACCCAGATATCTTTCAAAGAACAACCTGAGATTGCCTGACTATTCTGCGCGAATTTGGTACTTTTAAAGTTGTTTCTTGTCAGGAGAATCGCTAAAGGTTGAAATAGACCTACATGACATATACCTACATTACTCATATAGTGTCTCCTATTATCCAATAATATTTCATATTTTATGATTTCCAATTTTTATATTTTTTTTATTGTACTTGTCCTTTCCTAATATAGAATTATACCTCCCTGTTTGTTTCTTGTTTGGAGTCTGTAGTCAGCTCGGTACTCCTTTCCCAGTGTACTTAATTTTACAGTATAAGCAGAATTTAACCGGTTTTTAATTCTGACAGGATCAGGATCTGGAGGCATTAGGTATATCTTCAGAGGAATTCAAGCCTATCAACTAATTAACGATCTCATCAAGATTTGACGTAGAAAAGTTGTCATCATTCACTGACTTTCCTGTATTTTGTTTTTTAGTATAGCACCAGTACCTATTGGTAACCTTTTTGGCACGCAAATAAAGAAGAAAAATCTCGTTCAAAAGGATATACATTTACCAACAGTCACCAAATGACCTGCTCAGCTCAATATCCGTCAGTTGCTTATAGGCACCACAGGGTTGGGACCATCCAAAAACGGCCATAGCTCAATTTTACGCAGGGTGACCCCAACCGGTCATTCCGGAGTTACGAATGGGTCTGGACATGAATTGACGTGTATATATACATATATATATAAAGTGCCACAGAAAAAGTGCAAGCTCACCCTGAGCGGATTAGCACTACAAAGGAGAAAACAAGATTTATACAGCGTTAAACACTTAATTTAAAAATCACCAATTGAGTACTTCAAATATATTTTAATTAGTTTCATAATTATCGGTTGTATGTCAGCCCAAGAAAAGTATGAACGAGATTAATAAGCCATTTAATGCTTAGCAAATGTAGGGAAGAGCGACATTTTATGAGAAATCGATTTTTAAAATCTTCTTTGAATTTGGTGTAATGATTTAGAATATAAGCCAGCTAAAGTAAGTTAAAAATGGCTATAAGGGGGAGAGTCGGCCTGGTAATTGGAAGTTGATATATCGGTACATAATGGAGAGCGAGGTAAGTACTACTACATATTAGTTAGACTACATATTAGCGAAACATGGTCTAAATGATGAGTACATTGAAAGGTATGAAATGAGCAATCACGCGTAGGCTGCAGTACTACCCAATATGCGCAAAACTTTTGCATGAATGTAATTTGCTGAGCTTGGGCTGGTTTCTGGTGGGGAATATTTAAATCATCTACCAGTAATTTGAAATCTCTCACCAATTCAATCAGATTTCCTCGCCAAAAATATTTCGAATTTTAGCGTTTTAATTCCGTTAACTATCCCATAATAAATCATATTTTGCTTGTGCTAAGTTTGAAGAGATTTTTGAGTAATTTGAGGTAATTGGTATGGAAATCAGTTTAAATTGGCGAGATATTTCGAATTACTTGGTGATAGTTTAAATGGCAGCCGCTTCTGATTGACATTTGATCGGAAGGTCAAAACCATAAATCCAATCCTATAACTTTTTTTTAAATAGTAGCCAATAACAAAAGAATGAGGTATACCTATATTCTGTTCATTTATTCCTCCTTACTAAATTTATTAATTTATTTTGTTTATGATAATAAGTTTTTTTTTAATCCCAGCGAATAGCTCTGCATGCCCCTAAGTTGAATACATTAATTTTAAAGATGTATAGAGCTAGACCTTCTCAAAAATAAATATTGGCAACTCACACTGAAATAGAACAACGCTAATCACTTGTCGTACCGATAACCTTCATAAACATTCATACGCGTCTAGTACTCAACAGTAATGGTTTTTGTTTTCAAATATTCGTTCAGAGCTTCTTCGCCAAGGTCCTGCAATAAAAAAAAAGACAATAATTTATTATTATCCTAATTATTATTATTTTATTATTTATTATTATTATTAATAATTTATTAAATAATTTGCAAGCCCAACATAACTAAGGTGAATTATAATGAACAGAAAAAAAGGGCTCATGGCATGGCTCTACCTTTCCGAATCCAGACTGCTTAAATCCGCCGAAGGGAGCCGCCACATCCGTCTTGTTATAGCAGTTGATGAAGCAGGTCCCGGCAACTATCCCGTCAGCAAAGGTGAGGGCCTTTCCCATGTCCTTAGTGAAGACGCCGGCCGCGAGCCCAAATTCAGTCGCGTTAGCTCGCTCCAGCACGCCCTTGACGTCTCCGTCCGGAAAGGTTGAGATGATCATAATGGGCCCAAAGGATTCCTCCTGGGCAATGTACATCGAGTCCTCAACCCCCGTGAAAATGGTCGGCATGAAATAGAGGCCCGGCATCTTCAGTTGATAGCCGCCATAGACGAGCTTAGCACCTGGGGTGAAAAATCAGTATATTATATTAAATAAACGCTTATATTTAATTCAGTTCAAGAAAGCTATATCTTGATTCACAACAAAGTACCCAAATAAGGAAATCGACATGTTAACAAGTGTTATTACTGAGATGGGCTAAATTATCTGAATATTTTATTTTAGGCGAGATTCTATATTCTGAGAGCAGCACTACGATAAGTCGAGTTAAAGAAACCCACGTTTACGCAGATGGAATGGCTACGTTTTCTAAATATTTATAGTTCGCATATGCCACAATCATCATAATTCACAGCTCCACTAAGAACTAAAAAATTAATATACTTCGGCATACACATGTAGAAAACGTTGTTATTAGCTTTGTGTTAGCACGGGCTTGCTTAACGGGTCAAAGAGTAATAATTATAGTTAAGTGTGCAATTCAGTACGCAGTAAATAATATAATAATATGGCATATCCAGTTAATAATATAGTTAACTCAAATTCGACCACGCAGGAACCAAATTCAGGATGAGTAGTGTACATAATTTCAAGGTCACTTGTTTATAAATAGACAATGTGACTATCGGTTACTTCTATGTAGGCAATTTTACCTTCTTTGACCCCAATGTCGCAGTATTCCACAAGCTTTTCCAAATGAGCCCGATGATTTTGGGGCCCATGCGCCGTAGCACGATCCAGCGGATCTCCGATTTTAATTTTCCGTGTCTCCACTTTAACCCGTCTGACGAATGTTTGATGAAGAGACTCCTCGACAAAGATCCGACCGGCTGCTATACAGTTCTCCCCTATGAAACCATAAATCGAATTAAGTTCCCAGAACCCAGAATAAGATTTTTCCGAAAACTTCTACTTCCCCCATACCCTTGTTGAAGAAGACAGCACCCATGGCTTGCCGTATAGCCTGATCCAAGTCACAGTCCGAGAATATCACGAGCGGTGACTTCCCGCCAAGTTCCAGGGACACTTTCTTCACGTTGGAGACGGCGCAGGACTTCATGATTTGCTGGCCAATGGGCGTGGAGCCCGTGAACCCAAGTTTCCGGATCTTTGGATGGTCGGATATGGCCTGCCCACAGGCCGAGCCGGTGCCTGGCAGAACGTTGATGACGCCGGGCGGGAATCCAGCCTCCACGCTAAGTTGGGCCAGCTTGAGAGCTGTGAGGGGACAGGCCTGCGGCGGCTTGAGCACGACTGTGTTCCCGGCCGCGAGGCAGGCGGCCATTTTCCATGAAACCATCATGAGCGGGTAGTTCCAGGGCGTAATGAGTCCGCAGACGCCGATCGGCTCCCGCTTGGTGTAGGTCAGGTTCTTCCGGGGCCTCGCATGGTTGATTGGGATTGTTTTGCCTAAAGTCGAATAAAAGTCGTTTGGGCATAGTTATTTAATTACAAAATTAAAAAAATCGAACATGGATAGGTACAATCCGATTTTTCAAAAAAAAATCTCAAACATCTACAGACCTTCAATTTTATCACACCATCCCGCAAAGTAGCGCCAAGTGTCAATGGACATCCCAACGTGAGTCTTGAGGGCCAGCGTGTAGACGGCCCCCGAATCAATACTTTCAATAGTTGCCAGTTCCTCCTTGTGCTCCTCCATGAGCTCGGCCAGCCTATATAGGAGCTTTCCTCTGTCTCGGGCATTCATTCGTGACCATTCCGAGTCGTAGAAGGCGGCTTCTGCGGCGGTAACTGCCAGGTCCACATCTTCCTTGGTCGCTGCATCCACTTGGCAAATTACGGACTCGTCAGTTGGATTAATGATTGTGAGCTTTCGGCTCGGGTCAGAGCCCTCCACAAACTCATTGTTAATGAAGAGATGGTGCGGGAGGACGAGGTCCAAGTTGTTTGCATGGACGTTGATCCCGTCGAAGACGAGCTGGGACTTCCTAGAGCCTCCGCGGGATTGGAGGACGGCCAGCTCAAAGAATTCCGCATACGTGGTGGCCATGTAGACGTCCGTCGTGTCAAGTTCTAGGCCAACCTGGTAGGGAATTTTTGTATTATAAATTTCTTAATAACTTTAACATACTTATTAGACTTAAATGCGTACTTTGTCCCGAATCTCCTCGACCATTCGCGTGACGTCCATAGATCCGGCCCCTCCGCCAAAGAAGTCCGTCTCCGGCTCAATGTCAATACTAAGTATGGCGGACCAAATCTTCTGAATCACTGAGCCAAGGTCTTCCTCTTCGGGGGACAACGTGCCGAGCTCAGACTTCTCAGATTCCTTTCCGTACTTGTGGACCGGGATCATTTTCCCGCTCTCAAGCCCAAGCTTGGCCACGCTAACGGCCTGACCGTCTTGGCCAAAGAGAAGAAGGCCGGCAGGGTAAACAATACCAGGCCTGCTCATTCCTTCCACTTTGACCTCCAAACCTAGTTGGTGATTGAGAAGATAAACGTATTAACTCATTGAGAGGATAGAAATAAAACTGCGCTTCATTTCATTTTTCTGAAGTTCCTGTCCATTGTCGCAAGTGGTAACTAGGGGTCGATAAATGTCAAATCTAAGAAACGTCTATGGAAAGTTTGCGGTCAAACCGGATACGTTGGCGGCGTTGGTGTTCTGGGAACTCTCCCATGGTTCAAGTAAAAGATGTAGGCAGGTCTCAATCTGCCTCCCTTCGTGCTTTTCTGTCTACAAATACTCTCCACTAGTAATGGTTCCCTCCCAAGGATAAAAGCCGTGTGACGGTTGGAACCGGGAAAGAGTAGAATTTGAAAGTAGTAATAGTATAGCAATAATATTAGTATAGCAAGTGTTCAAGTTCAGTGTGTTCAAGTTCAAGTTCAGGATAGTGAACTTCAAGTTCATTTATCTATTTTCAATTCAATAATTCATTTAATTCAAGTTCAATAATTTATCCTAAACAATAAATAAGCCACATAATTTCAATCAAGTGATAGCGCGAGTTACTTCGACAATATCATACATCTTCTCACTTCGTTCAACTTCACATCAATCGAGCTCATCCTGAGCCCTCTCAGGGAGCCCACACAACAGTTGGGTCTATGGCATACAAAGGTCAAACTTTTGTAGCCAGTCAAGGGTCGCTGCATGTTAACAAAGGTTCAACTTCTGTAACAAGCCAGTGACACCTGGAGGTTAACAAGGGTCAGACTTTTGAAATGAGTCAGTGACCACTTCGGGTCAACAAATGTCAAACTTGAGAACGAGTTCAGTAACCACTGGACGTCAACAACAGTCAAAATTGAGTATCGAGTCAGTGGCCAGTCGAGTTCAACAAAGGCAAAACTTCTGTGACAAGTTAGTAACACCTGGAGGTCAACAAGGGTCAGTATTTTGAAATGATTAGGTGACCACATCGGGTCAACAAATGTCAAACTTGATAACGAGTCAGTATCCACAGCCACCCACTAGAGCTCCACAAGTCGAAATTATTTCGCGAGTCAGTGACCACTTGAGGTCAACAAAGGTCAAACTTGTGTCACAAGCTAGTGATACCTGTAGGTGAACAAGGGTCAGACTTTTGAAATGTGTAAGTGACCACATCGGGTCAACAAATATCAAACTTGATAACGAGTCAGTAGCCACGTGAGGTCTACAAGGGTCAAACTTGTGTAACGAGTCAGTGGCCACTTAAGGTCACCAAAGGTCAACCTTGTGTAACGAGCCAGGGTCATCACGCCTTGGAAGGAGTCAGGATTCACTCCTAAGTTACGTAGATTGAAAAGGTGCCCTTCACAGTAGTCAGTGGTCACCAGGGGGTCAACGCTCCATATTTTCGTGCACTTGTATAAGATTGCTTATTTTCTTACCGGCCGGAACCTTCCCCTTCCATAGAGTTGCTCCATAAACCTTGACCTCTGCCCCATCCAAGACTATCCATGCCCCCGGGACCTTGTCACATCCTCTAATGAAATTGTGGACCCGGGCCCCACTCAGGCCCTCCAAGTTGAGCCGAGTGAGCTCCTTCTTGTTGAGCATCGGCTCGTAGCTGGCTCCCTCTTGGGGCTGCACAATGGAGGGTGCCTTTCCGGCCGCAATGAGCTCCACAGCCTCTCCGATCCCTTCCACGCCCTCTGGGAACAGGAACCGATTGTAGAGGCTCTCCACAGTCTCGTTCTCCTCAAGGTCAACCCCGCTCTGGAGGAGGATCGGCCCCGTGTCAAGCCCATCATCTGGCCAGAAGACTGTGAACCCGCCCCGCCGATCCCCCTCAATGAGGGTCCAGTTAATGCTGGCCGCCCCCCGATGCTTGGGCAGGAGGGAGGGATGGTAGCAGATGCTCCGATGCTTGGGAGCATTGATGATCTCCATGGGGATGAACTGGGAGCAGTAGGGGAGGACGTTGAGCTCCGCCTCTACAGACTGGTAGTCGGCTAGGACTGATGGAATCGTTTCGCCTTTGAGTCGCCATCGTGGGACCTTGAAAAAGCCAATTAAAGGACGGCTTTAAATTAATATTGGGCGGAAAACTGGGCGTCTGGCAACTGGCAAGGTTTGAGACCAGAGGCCAAAACGGACTATGTACATATGCAAAGTGTCCATGATTGATATTGAGATTGGGCATAAACAGTATAACCTAAATTAAGTCGTAAATCACATTCGGAGAGATATTATGGGCACTGTTTCATACGTCAGGAATAAACAGTATTAGAAAGAGCGGATTATTTATTTCTAAAAAGCTTAAAATATGGTCATATAGCACTAAATAGTATGTATATGCATACAGAAGCCAAAAATATGCAAAAAAAAACACTATGTTTTGTTATTGTAAGTTGGTGAGGAAATAAGATTAGGAAAAAAAAATAAATGACTCTAAAATGATCTTAGGTCGTATAAAGTCAATGAGATTGATTTTCCAAAGCTTCGAAAGGTTACAAATAGGCTTTTGTAGTAAATGAATTCAGAAAAAAGTTACCTAAAATAATATACCTACTAAAAACATCAACTTTAAAAGCACTATTTTTTAAAGAAAAGCTTAGAAGGAAAAATAGTCGAAAAAATGCATTTAAATCTGCAAATATGCAGGCTAAGAAGTATTTATGCAGCTAATGCTCGAATTATACAAAATAAGCATGTTAAATCTGCCCTTATACACTGACCCGGTAAAAACATGCAAATATGAAAAATATGCTCTCTATAGAAACAAAAAATATTCCGAGAGTGTGGCTGAAGTCTTAGGGATTTTTTTTTCAAGTTTCAAAAATACAAAAAATCAGAACCGTGGATTTGAATATTAAGCTATGAATTGTTAGAATTTGAGTTTCCCTAACAATCTGCATGCAGGCACTGTACGTGAGTACGTGAATTTGTCTCCAAATATTAAATTTGTTTCATTTTCACCTTGAATTAAAAAAAAATAGACTCCCTTGTAAAAATAATTTTTGTAAATTCCCAGTCAACTTGGTCCAGGCTGACTTGACATATTGTAGTGACATATGACATACCTTGAAAACAGGGACTCCGCCGGCCTTGCCCGCCGTAGCCAGCGGATCCTCCTTCCCCTTGCAGTTGTCCGGGATCGTGAATATTCCGACGATCTTGTGCCCATTCTCACGGAGGACTTCGTAGACGGATGAGGCGAAGACAGACTGCCCGATTATTGCAATCTTCATTCTGGAGCCTATCTTGAAAAAGTAGGGTTTTTTTTGTCCAACTTGAAAATGGAGCCTTTGAGCTAGAATTAAGCTTCTTCGGCTCCGCCTGTCACACAACCAACTGTCAGCCCAGGAATAAGCTCAACTTCATATGATTTATCGTAACAACTAAGAGGAACCGGCTTCCTCTGGATTTTAATAACTATAGTGCTATCATCTATGTATTATATAGTAGTTCTTGTTATTGGAATCCGATAGCCGATATAAAGGGCCTTTGCATAAGCATCGCATGTTTTAAGAACCCTACCCAGGCTAGGTCCAAACTTCTTATTAAATGTTTTTTCATTCTTTTTAATACAGGCAACCTTTGCAGAGTTCAACAGTCTTCGCACTTATAATTCATATCTACTCACATCTACCTACATACCTATGTATGCATGAATAACAGGCAAGGCTACGTGGACGTAAAACTTCAAGGATAGGCAAGGCTAATGAATGGGGTTGTGCAATTGTTAAGTAATGTAATTAGGACTAGCTATAAATAACGATGTGCTTGATTAGGTGGACTTTGGCTATACTTACTGTATTACAGATACCTGAGTCTGAATATGAATCATATGCGTTAAAATGCAGAGATCGAAATCAAGTACCACATTCAAATTAGCACACTTAAATATATAAACATTGGTCAATGTACTGATTTTATTTTTACGTGAACTTAATCCATGTATTACGCTAATGTAAGCGTTTGGTCCATACTTAATAATTACACTAGTATATAGCTACATACTACATAATTTAACAGCTAGTCAAATAATTACAGTTTACAGAAATAGTTCCAAATTCCATATAAAGCGTAGGTATATTTTATTATTTTATATATTCCATAATATTTTTTATCTTGAAATCAAAAAGTATTGTCTGTAAAAAAAGAATCTAGTAGAGACGAAGGACTTCTTGTATCTGTTCAGCCTCGCTCAGGTTCCTCATGTGGGCCGCTTCCCCAGCCCGGATGCTCAGGCACATGTCGACGATAAATTTGCTCATGCCGCTACTAAATACTTCGCAGTCCGCTCGGAGCGCTTCTAGAGCTTCGCTCAATGATCCTGGAAGCTTTTGAGTCACGCCAAGTGCCTGCCGATCTTCCTTTGACATATTCTCTAGTAAGCCTTTTGAAGATAATTTAAAAAAAAATACGTATTACATTTGATGTCCTAACAAACAAATTATATTTGGCACAGCCGGCGCCATTGGGCCCGTCCGAACTCGATTCGAGCTCTTTTATCGCAAATAAATTAAAGCCTGCCGCCGCCGACAACACTTGTCCTGTCCAAACCCGGACAAAGCGCTATTTTGTCAAAATGTAATTCGCCGCCGCCAGTTTCATTGGACGCATTTAAACCCGATCCGCGCTGTATTGTCTCAAATAAATCGAATTCCGCGCACGAAAACCCATGAACACTACTGTAAAACTACTCGCACGGGCTGCCTCTGGTACCATTGGGCCCATATAAAGAACATCGATCCGCGCACTGTTGTCTCAAAGAAATGGAATTATGGACAGCCGGATCAATTGGGCGCATATTATGTGAAACTAATTGAGTTCTGCGCTGTCGGAGCCTATAAAGCTTTCCAAACTCTATTGTATTGCTAATCAGTATTGTCTCAAATACATCGAATGTTGCGCCACCAGTTCTATTAGTGCCGTGTGAACCCCCCCCCCCCGCCGCCCATTATGGTATTACGGAAATCGAATTTTGCGCCTCCGGATCCATTCAGCCTGTACAAATCCGATCGGGTCACTAATGCCACAAAGAATTTTCATTAGACGCTCAAACGCGATCCGCTTTGTCAGGGCTCTTGCCAGGCTCCATACCAACGTGACCCTCGGCGCATGCGTATTTTTCCAAGTCACATATCCACACAAACTAAAGAGATTATGTGTAAAGAATTACCGCTTAGTTCTTTCATTTTCTAGGGGAGTCCGTTTTGAATTCCATTCAGGCCTGCCGTAATAATTGACGCCAGCACCAGGTAAGGGTTTGAGGTCCCGTCCACACATCTAACCTCAAAATGGAACTCCCGGTCCTCCGGAACGTTGGCGGGAGTGTACGCTAGCCGCAAGGGAGCCTCTCTGGAAATGGCAGTAAGAAACGTAAGCAAATCCTGCCAAAAAGTTTCTATTTTCTGTCGAAACTGATTCCGCAGCTTGGAAGCGACGCTTGTGTGGACCTTACCTGTTATCAACACCCCACCCCACATAGGTCCCGGCCCAGGCATTCGGCGCATGTATTCTGGCGTACGAGGCCACATTTGGTAAAGTAAAGGCTGCCAGTGCCCGCATGTACTTTAGAATTCCGGCCATGAAACTTTCCTCCAGGCCCGTCAGGCCTTCCGGTTCATTCTGGCCCTTCCTCAATGAGTTAAAATGACTGGAGGTGGAGTGTACGGAAATGTGACAGTGGGCTCCGGTACCAACTATAAGCATAAATATACCTTCTATTATTTTTCTATTTATATCATACAACACAACACACCGTAATTCGCAAAGAGCTTTGGTGCAAACGTGGCCTTCAGAGCGTATTTTCCCGCAATATTGTAGATGGTCTCCCGGGTCAGAACCAGAGCGTCGGCCGCGGTCAGGGGATCGTATGGGTCCGTCACGAACTCGTACTGGAGGGAAATTTAAATAGGTAGGTATTTTTATTATATGTATTATTTCCTTTGTAGATACCTACCACACAGTCTAATTTGTTAACATATATCTCTCTCAAATATATATATGCTAATGTTATTAAATAGTCTTAACTGATTGAAACCGCGTTCTGCAATAGAAAAGGATACAATACATGTGTAACGCTTAAGTGAGGTAATATGGCAGGGGTATAGTAGTGCAGTAGTGTGTAGTGGAGCTGATCCCGAACTGAAAGAGCTTTCCGGATTTAGGAACTTTTGTTATTGCTGTGAAAATACAGTCAATTATTTTTCTAATACGTCTCCATGGTATTCTGTTTATGTTAGAGTGTGATGAGCTATGCCTTTGTCGAAACAAAGATCAATTTTTACAAACCGTACAAATGCATGCATTAAGTTTCCAGACCAAACAAGTCTGTGTATGTAATGCTTATGGAATTATGCATGTATGTTATGCATATGCAGCATGAGTCGAAAGAAAAACACGACGCAAGTGTATGAAACTGTTAAACAGAAGGGTATGAAAACATATTTTAAGTTCAATCATTTAATCAAATACAAACATTTCACAATCATCATTTTTCTTTACATTAGTTTCCGTTTATGACGAAACTAGATACAGAAACAAATATCAATTTATGGAAACCGTACAGATGCATGCAGAACTTAGCGGAGTATAACATTTAATGCAATAACGTAGACTAAATTAGATACAGAAATAGATCAATTTATAATAACTGAACAACTGCGTGCAAAACTAAAATTTGTCATCATAACAAGAAGCGTGTCAAGTCGAAAAGACTAACACAGATGATAAAGCCTCCAGACCATACAACTGTATGTGAAGTTTAAAAAGTCGAAAAGACTAACGCAGATGATAAAGTTTCCAAATCATACACCTGTCTGTCATGTTTAAAGAAGTCGAAAAGACTAACACAGATGATAAAGTCTCCAAACCATATACCTGTCTGTCACGTTTAAAGGCGTCGAAAAGTCAAACGCTGATGATAAAGTCTCCAAACCATACACCTGTACTTCACATACATAGTAGCACATCTCAAATGATACAGTATCTAAATTTGTATGTCTTGCATAAATAGAATAAACTTAACGTAGACGCAGATGATAAAGTCTCCAAGCCAAGTGTCTGTTATTATTTAGAAAACAAGCAATCCTTTTTGAACACGTCCACATGGTTTCTTCATGTTAGAATATAATGAGTTAAGCTTTTGTCGAAACAAATGTCAATTTTTACAAACCGTACAAATGCATGCAGGGGGATTCTTTCTCAACTCAGACAGTAAGTCCAGGCTGATCGGAGGCTCGGAGGCTGAGAGTGGATGAGAGGGAAATTATTTGGTTTAGGCATGTAATTCACACTCCTCATCCCTCTGCCACGCTTTTGTCCGTAAGAAGAGCAGGATGGAACGAATTGCACAGCTTAATTTTGGTTCCGTTGGGAACTAGGAAATAACCCACGTAGCCCTCGTAATTATTATATAGCATCTAATAAATAGTCATATATCTAATTAATTCTCTTACACCTAGCATGCCGCTATTGTGTAAAGATTTGTATTGTAGTATGCAAGTAGTATGATAGGAAAGGGGGCGACGTATATAGTATTTCAGTAATGTTGATATATCATGAATTTCAAATCATACTACGCGCGTAGCAGAAATAAAGGAGAGTAGGCACTGCGAAAACGGTATGAGTTGGAATTTAGGTCCTTGGTCTCCTGGGAGTGGGAGTGGGATTTGTCATGGTGGCTTATAGAGACTTTCGGAAATTCGAGTATCTTTGAATGTACATTTGAGTGATTTCTTCACGAATATCGGTAGGTTTTCTTGCAGAAAAATAATGTACATAGGATATCCAACCACGTATAACAAAAAAAACCACTGATATTTGTGAAGAAATCCCTTAAATACCACGCCAAAGAAGGAAGATGTTCCATTTACTTTGCCTACCCCCGCTGCCCCTTCCTTCACTTTCGGCCGGTTTTTTGAGTTTTTCTCTCAGAGGCTCTGTCTGACTTGAGAAAGAATCACCCTGCATTAAGTTCCAAACATGGTATCGCAAATAATAGAGTATCTAAACCTGTATGTCATGCATAAATATAACAGACTAATGCAGATCATAAAGTCTCTAAACCATACACCTGTCTGTCATGTTTAAAGAAGTCGAAAAGACTAACACAGATGATAAATTCTCCAAACCATACAACTGTGTGTCATGTTTAAAGAAGTCGAAAAGACTAACACATGATAAAGTCTCCAGACCATACAACTGTATTCCATGCATAAGTTGAACTGACAAAGCTGTACGACATACAAGCGTATGTAATGCTTAAAGAATAGAATATATGAATAATGTGTTCAAGTTAGGAAACGATTATGTGTTTAGTTAAGTCCGGTGAAAAGAGCCATGTTCACTTTTTGCTTCCCAGTGTATGATTGCATTTACGAGGAAAGGCATTATACTTAAATGCGTAGAATGAATGCATAATGTGTTCAAATTAGGAAATAATTATGTGTTTAGTCAAGTCCGGTGAAAAAAGCCATGTTCCCATTTTTGCTTCCCAGTAATTGATTCCATTTATGACGAAAGGTGTTATACTTAAATGCGTAGAATGAATGCATAATGTGTTCGAATTGGGAAATAATTATGTGTTTAGTCAAGTCTGGTGAAAAGAGCCAGGTTCACTTTTTTGCTTCCCAGTGTTTGATTCCATTTATGACGAAAGGCGTTATGAAGTGGACGAAATTTTGGATTTTGATAAGCGTTGTGGAAGTTTCGTTGCATGTTAACTCGATTTATAAGGTGCGGGCAGAACGATCGCGTCGAAGCGGAGCAGATTTATTCTTATTATACACAGTCATCTATGAGATGAACGAAGCAGTTTGATGTCGTCGGACGGACGGACGGGCGGACAGACAAACCAAATGCATATACCGCTTCACTATGTTAACGCGGTAATAATGATTTGCGGGGAAGAAAGTAGGACATTTGCTGTATTTATGACTTACTTGACCAGGCCCGCTCTCTGCATGAAACTGCGCCACGCCAATACCCTGCTCTGTGAGTGCCTCAACAATTTCATCCAGGAGCGCCCAAGTTTTTCCAGAATAGAGAGCAGCACTGGAACAGTATTTGTGGGTATCTATTGGTGTTGGCGGGTCCGTCTTTGACAGGAAAGTGACTTCGGATACGAATCCAACCAGGAAACGTATGCCGAGCCGTTCCGCCGATCTATTAAACAAAATATGATGACACACCCTCAACTTACAATATACGGGAAATGCCAGGCAATAATGACAATTGTCCAGCACAAATTGACACTTACGCTATAATGGTCTTCAAGGAAGTCCGTGGGCAGCCCAGGAACGGGGAAAAATGCTTTTGACCAGGACCCAAGTCCTTTGCTTGAAAGTCCCCCATGCAGAGGGCATGGGTCCGGGCCCATATGGCAACTTTCGCAATGAGGCCAGGTCGGGTATCAGACAGAGTTCCCCGGCGGAGCCCATTGGTCGTGGCAGTCCGGCAGCCAGCTCATCACGATGTGAGTGGAGGCCCAGAACTGCGTTGGCGATGGAGAGTCTCTTCGGGGCCGCGGCTTCTATCAAGGGCAGGAACCGTTGGACCGGCAGAATCCGATACCGAAGGACATTAGAGCTGTCCACAAAGGCGAGCCGGACGTGCTTTACCTTTTGGTCCTGAAGGTACTCCACGGTTTTGGTGTAGGACGTATCTGCCGTATATACAGTTAATATGAGTAATAGTAAAATAACGTCAAGAAAATAAAAGCTTTAAGGCAGGAATCTGCAAGAATTGATACAGGCATAAAGGAAAAGGCCAAAAAAAAATTGAAAAATGACTCGTATGTGTAATCGCTTTCAACCTTGTTTTATCTCCATCCCACGACACATATTTGAACTACAAATGGACAAAGGTGAATAGGTAAGTAACAGGACAACTGGCACGTCAGTGGGAACATGATTTTAATGTGGATTCCAAAATTATATATAGGCCCCAATAATTTGGGTCTAAATTCTACATGGAATTTTGACCTTGTCCTTTGAATGAGACGAATGAGCTTTTAATTTGGCCGGATCATGGATCAAGGACAGCATATTGAACTCATTCAGTTCCTACTTATTTTTGTTTTTGAAATTTTTTTTTAAACTTTCGAAATTCAGATAAAATATTATTTTGGAACGATTTAATGTTATGATTACATACAAATTTAGCAAGTTTGTCCAAGGCTTTAAAAACGTTTATTTAACAATATACTATTATATTTAGTCCAGAACGCCCTATCTCTATAACCCACGATGACTTAAAATTTGCGCCG
>JAQFZY010000931.1:0-19857 GCA_034696285.1 Hypogastrura burkilli
CTGGTCCAGGCGGTGACTGGACTTGAGAAGTCACTGTACTTGTACAGGAGACACTCAATACCCAGTTACCCATCCTCAAATACATACATACATACCTAAAAACCTAAATATTAAAATTAAACGTAACTAGCTCAGTGCTTAATCACTATAACTGGCCTCGCTCGTGTTAACCACTACGTACAAGGTACCACGATATTACTTATTGACATACAAAATATTGAAAAATATGACGGAAAATATCTTCGTAAAGTAGTATATGAATTTTAAATACAGCTCGAAAATACAAAAATCGAAAAAGAGCATTTGAATTAACACGTAAAATCTTGAAAAAAGGCCAAAAATATTGAGAAATGGGACGCAAAATATTTTCGTTAAGTAGTATGTGCATTTTAAATATAGCTCGAAAATACAAAAATCGGAAAAGAGCATAGGAATTAACACGTAAAATCTTGAAAAAAGGCAAAAAATATTGAAAAATGGGACGGAAAATTTCATAGCAAACACGAAGCAAAATTGTCTTCACTGCGCTCGGCCAGAATTAAAGGCTTGAAACAAAATATTGTTAAATTAATTACATTTTACCAAGTTAAAATCAGTATTTTTCCAGTAAAAATAATTATTAGCCGAATTATAAGTTTTGCAGTTTTCAGCGAAATAAACAGCCCAAATTATACCTAAAGCCTAGCCTAAACTTGAACATTAAGCTATCAAGTTGAGTGCGTCGTAAACCAAGGCACGTTTGAGTGCCCCTATTTTCTAAGCTAATTTTCTAAGCTAAAAGCTCAAAATTTCTTAAATTCGTTAAGGCATCAAAGTTGAGATTTGATCTAGGAATCGTGGACGGAAGTGGGTTTGTTACAGAGCTATGCCGAAGTGTCGGGCTCTGGGAGCCTCAACCTCGGAGACCCGTATACATAATAGAGATGGAATATAGAGAGGAGGGTCGAGTCCAGGGTGGAGAGAGGAGGATTAACTGATCTCGGGACTAGAAGGAAGGCGTTCAAATGTGATAAGGAAGGGGGACACTAAATCCCATTAGGAAGAGCTTGAGTGGATCCTCCCGCGGCCCAATTGTCCGTCTTTCGGCCTCGCCTCTTTCTATCTCCTCTCCGCCCAGCTTCGAGCTGGACCTGAGAGGGACTTATCGGATTGCTCTGGCCGCTTCAAGGCCTTTTTAATTCAATCAGACATTCGGATCCGGACCCCCTAATAACTTTAGGAGCTCAGAGGACACGGAGTCCGGTCACGAGGCAGGGAGGATCCTCGTCCCTCACTTTCACCCGCCAGCAGCAGTGTGTAGAGGGATTTGGGGAAAATTGAATTTACAAATACAAATATTTCCCTGAAGATCTCGACGAAAATCCTAAAACCAGTTTCGGTCAGACGTAAACAGCGTTAAATCCCTCAAATTTATATTACGCAGTGTCCGGATCAAATTTGATTCTAAAATCCATGCTGGACCCCGAGGTAGGGGTCAGGAATTAATTGGTAGGAGTTTTGACATTGCGAGGCCGGCTCTAAATAAATAAATTAAAGCGCTTTTCAGTGAGGGCACTTTATTTTTGGTTCAAATTATTGACAATATAGTAAAAGTCAGGTTTAGTGCCGACGTTAAACAAGAAATAAATGCATTTGTAAATGTAAAATAATAAGAAATTGCTTTCAATGTAATATTTGACAATGATTGACTTGGATTTTCTAAGCTGACCAACAGCAATCTGTATGCATACTGTTGGATTTGCTATACACAGTCTGAAATGTGTATAGATATAGTACTTGCAATATTTATTGAAATGAGAAATGCTTCTTACCTTATATTTCAATCGAATCTCACGAATAAATCCATATCTGCAAAAAAAGACTCATCAGCTAAAGAGCAAAACATTTGGAGTTCGCATAAACCTCTAGACTACATCCAATTACATTTACGTACTCCTACACGATTGTGTGATTCCTTTCTACGGTAATATTGAGAGATACATGATCTAGGGCCACGGGAGTAAACAGAATTACTGTAGTTAGATTTCTGTGACCAGGGAAACAGGAGGTAGGATAGTCAATCACGGGAAATGGTTCCCATCGATCCTTCCGCCGACTGACTGAGTTTCCATGGCCTTGCCTGGGCTACCTACTTACACGCCCAACAAATATTGTAATTCGGGGCTCCCCGCCCCATATCATTATTTTTAATAAATGGGGAAATCTTAAAATAAGGGATTAGGGGACGCGTGGCTGGGTCCGGATCCATACCATGTACCTAGCTTTATGGCATCATTGAGTCAGGGAGACAACAGGCTCCCGGATTCACTCCTTCTGCTCTATTAAATCATAGTAATTCATATCGTAATGGGCTGGCTCCATGGAGACCTTAGAAGGCGCCCCTATCTTCCTATAGAAGAGAAACCAATATTATTAGCTAATTAGGTAAGCCGCAGACCAGACTTAGTCCCACTCCTGGTTCCTCATTTCTCGTCTCTCGGCATCACTATTGTACTGGGTAGACATCAAATTATATTCATTTCCCTTATCTGCTCTCCCGTTGAATCCATTATTGTGAGTCTTCCTAAACTTGGGCTCTACAGCAGAATTTTATGATTTTGTCATAGGGGCGATTTATTTTACAATGGGCTTCGCAGAAATTAATTAAAACTAAAAACAAATTCTATGGGATATTCCCATAGGCAAACATTTTGTTTAAGAATTTCGGGCAACACATTTTTATTTTTAAGTGTTGCCAGTTGCCAGATATTCTTATAGCCAAAATTACCCTTTTCCTTGCCTTTGCCTGAAGCTTCTGGATATACTTAGGTAGACTATAGACTAAATTCGTAAATTCCCATACTGGCCGTAACAGGTGAACAGGCGTCTGGATCTGGACCTGTTTCCAGAGTCAACTACTAAAATGCCATGCAGCTACTGTAAATTACGAAAACTCTTGACCAGCTTCATAAATATTTAGGAAAAGTGCAAGATGAGCTATATATACAAGTGTGGGTATTTGGGACCCTCACCTACCTCATATTCATGATGTGGTCTTCATGATTCCCTCTGTTCAAGTAGACAGCGTCCGGGCAGAGGAGGAAGCATGAGAGGAGCGTGAGGAGGATTTCCAGGCTCCGCTTTCCACGGTCCACGTAATCTCCATTGAAGACATACGGATTCTCGGCCGACGGAAGTCCGTTCTAAAGTAGAAACAAAATTCGAAAATATCATAAGTGCCAACTAGTCCAGAATTGGAGATGGGACATGGGGACCAAGCCTAAAATTTATGTTAGGGTCTAATTACTTATTTGGAGCACTCCGATTTTAGGCTCGAATTATTTATTTGGCCCACTCAAGCGGCCTACATATTTAGTCCAGCACACTTAAGGGCAGGCGGGAGAATCGTAGAAATCATAAAGGCGAGAGACTACATTTATTTTAATTTGTAAATCTCGTCCTCGTGTCAACTTGGAGCCACTCGAATTCAAGGATCCAGAATGATTTTTGAGTAAGTATTAAGCGAGTATCTCTGAGGTCAATGGGTCGAACCCCGTTTAATGCCTTTCTCCGGAGAAAGTCCAGTTCCAGGTTTGCCTTGGAATCCTGGAGGATTCGTAAAGGGGAATTTGAGTCCCGTCTTTTATTTTACAACTTATTCCGCCCTCTCAAATCCTCCACTTTATTTCTGGATGCAGGTCTCGAATTCAAATTAAGTATTACTCCCGGGCTCTAAAAGCACGCACACGGACCAACTAACAGACTAAGCTGGAAATTGAGCTGAAGGTTATAATTAAATTTTTTAGGGCTGACTTGTCCTCCTGCGGAAATCCATTAGGCACAACTCGCCGCTTAAATGCGGTCCATTGCTTTTGATGATGGACGGAGCTTTACTGTAAATTGTAAAATAAGTACCTATATCCTGTTAAACCGTTCTAGTGTTTTCAAGTATAAATTAAGTAGCAGACAAATTACATAGGACATTTATTTCACAAATTAAATATTCCTAGAATATACCGGAAAGGTTGACATCCAAGGGGTTTAATCGTGGCTACCTTTGGTTTTATACAAAAAAAATATCTTAAAAATAACGGAAACTTATTTAAACTGGATTAGACTAAACCAGATTGTTTTGATTGTAAGGTTTGCAGAGTGTAAGTTTCATATAGATTACAAAGAGGCCTGTATTTAATGCTACAGCAAAAATCTAGAGTTTAGTCGAAAATAAAAAATTTATTAACCTAACCTATCTTAGTCTAAAAATTGTAAGTATTTGTAAGAATATGGCTTTAAATTACTTGCGGATAATATTTGTATTTTCCCGGCCACACTATCATTAAGTCCTACAACAGTCTAGTTTATTCCACTGGAATCTGGATTGTATATCTACTTCCGCAACTGCTTTATTTCCGGAACAAAAGCTACGTGCACATAACTTCGGTTTAACATATATTTTAAACCTATTGGTATCTCTGAGGATACAAGCGGTTAAGGAAGCCGGAGTTTTTTTTTTTAAATGCCCACAATGAGAACAGAATTACAAGTTAGATAGGTCCGATTGTCATTCCTGCATCGAAGTCCACTTCCTTAATTGGATTCTAGAGTGGGACATGAGGCAGTTTAGCCGGCTGGCTGAAAATCTATTTTATTTCTCCCGCTCCCTCCAATCTGGGCCAGAGTACAAAAACCCAAATCGGCTCATTTAAATTCGACACACAATCCAGTTTATTGGGCTTGATAAAAGTGAACCCCTTTATAAATATAGGGAACTCAAGTCACGGCTCCTCCGGCGGCCGGGAGCATATTTAAGCGTAAAGAGTTCCGGAGTGTTAACTTTCTCGAGGGAAAGGAAGCGGGTCCCTAATCGACATAAATACATATAGTACAACTTACTTTCCCCATAAATAATATTACACCATGTTACGCTCCAATGCAATATTCGTGATTCATGTTCATGCGACTAAAGGCTCCAGAGACACCAGGCTACTACCAACAAAATTCAGAATGTATTATGCTGAGGAGAAAAGTTAAATTATCTCCTCAAGGATCCCGTAAATAGTCCGGAAAGAGTCTCCGGAGTCGAGCAAAGATTAAATAATGTCCAAAAGGAGGTAGGGGACGGGCGGTTCGTTTATTGGAGAAAGTGGGCTTCATATAGTACCTACTACTGTACATTCTGCATTAGGTGGGGCCTGTATCATGAATTCATAGGCATGAACGATGAAGACTGTCTCCCACCAGCCCAGGCCTGACATATTCTAAATCAAAATGAAAATAGATTTTTTGCCTCCAGTACATAGCCTAGCCGGGCCTATCACTTTCTTCCGGGCCTCCGTGCCAGTACTTATTCAAACGACGCTGTCACTACCCTCAACTGACACACATTTATCTCTGTCCGGATCTCTTAAGCGTTGTCTAGGCCCAGGGCACAAAGGGTCAAGGAAATTCATAGTTGGGAGACAGCGTAAGGTACGGGACCGGATTCAGGGGTCAAAGGGCAACATCGATCTCAATTTGGGTATAATGGATTGTAATGGATCTGTAATTGGCCTTTTAGTCTATGTAGTATTACATAGGCTAGGTACACTGCGTTAAATGACTTTATACTAGCGCGGACAAAAAATATACATTATAGGCAGGAAACTTAATATAGCTAGTTGAAGTACAGATAGATATTTGAAATTTATATTTTGCAAATTTGTATTTTTGTAAAATGCTGATACTTGTTAATGGCTTTACTTAAATCAAATATTTTTTCGTACATATAATTGGATTTTGGATTCAAGAAAACAACCCTTTAAAAATCAATGACTTTGAGCAGATTCTAAAGCCTAACAGGAAGGAATTGGTTCAAAGTTATCAAATGCCACACTCGCCTTAGTTTTTTGTGTCGCCTACGAAACCCAGCGCTTATGATGATGAAGCCTATGGCTATGAGCTTCCCTTAGGAGCCTTTCCTTATTGAGCCCAAAGGAGCCTCTCGTACATATGTACATACTACATCCAAACTTTCTCTTTGGGAGGAAACCACATGAATGGCGCGGGAAGTATTATAATGGAACCTTGTGACACAACCCCTGATTTCTTGTCGTTTGGCTAAAACGATTTTATTCTCAGTAGAACCGATACAAGCCTGTTCGTAAATAAGAGCTGTAAGTTGTAATCCGGAATCGGCATTCTCACTCTGACTTCCTACACTGGAATGGATTTAGTAGTCCCAATTGGAATGGATTTAGTAGTCCCAATTTTGTATACGTTAATAGTTTATAAACTTGGTGTCGAGATACGAAGCGATTATAGAAACTCGCCCCTCTCTAACTCAATTTTGTAGCAGTTAGGGTGGGGGCCATACTAACAGAATAGTGAAGTTATGATCCACATGGCGGAGTAGCGATTGGTGATAGCAAAAACTCACTAAGTTTTTACCTTGTAGAAGATGACATAGAGGTCATCCAGTTTTCCGTGGAGGTCCCCACAGACCGTGATTTGCTTCGAGAGCACGGTTGAGGGTTGATTGAAGTTAGCCCGGGTCCGAAGCGTTGCGGCCGCGACTTTCAGGATGCTAGCCACATAGCTCACGTGCAGGTGCTAGAAGAAAGAGAAGCAAAGATTAGAATTTCATTAGAACTGTCTTCCTTTGACACTAGTGCAAATTTGGAGAGGGGAAGATCTGGTTCCAAATGCGAAATGTATTTAGTCTAAAGTGTGCACTCAAAGGTGTGCGGGGGTCGGGCCTACGTAGTGCACATTACACCCGGCATCAGCACAGAGAGACGCACATCTATACATTACACAGAGCTTAGCTCTCGGGCCGAATTTCATATAAGGTAGGTATTAAGTTGAGGAAGGGTCTCGGTTGATCGGATCAGGAATAAATTTTCCCACAGTCTCGCCTCGGCTGCAGCTTTCAACGTTCTCACTACCAAAATGGTCTTTTACTTCTGCTGGAGAAAGTCAGAAGATCCAACTCCCAGACCCATTGTTTTAGCAACTGAAATTCTGCATAAGGCTCCTGGGTTGCCTGTCTCAATTTAAAGGGAGAATTTCCCAATATGACCCTCAATCCGTCTTAGACTTGAGAAAACAATTCTTGTTTGTAATTTCATTTCCGAAGATCAGCCTTTCAACTATTCAAGAGCTCGATTTTTTTCGGGTTCTATAAAACACAGTGTAAGAAAGAGTCCTAAGAAATTCCGCCCACTGTTCCTGGCCATAATAAAATCTGCGTCGAGAGTGCCAAAGGTGAAAGTCTGTCTGGAGTGTATTGGCTTCTGGAGTATCTTCCTCCGTCCGTCTGTACACACTCTGAATCTCTGCTACGGGCGTAGCGGAAGGCCGGAGAGTCTGTATAGTCATAATGGGGATAAGTAAATGATAGATTGAGTTAGTCAGCCCGTCACCGCGGCTAGACTCGGAAGTCATTTAGAGGGAGGACCTGTCGCCTCAAGTTCATACAAGGAAAAGCTTTCTTCCTCCCAATCCTCCTCCGTACGTCCTAATAAGATGAAGAAGGAAGGAGCCGACAGTGAAAGAATAAGGGATAGGCCCATTCCCCTCCGCTGGGAATTCCCACAACAGACTATGTATCCGCTGGAATGTCACCAGGGAAGCCCGGACTCCGGGACCGGGAAACCTGATCAAATCCGAGCCCAACTTTAGGGCCATCCGAAGGTCCTCTGGATATTGTTTCCGGTACGGAGGGACGAGAGGGACAATCAGGGCCTCTTCATAAGTAGTGGACATACGCCTTTAAGGGCCTTCATCCTCCCTTTACTTTCGGGAGGGGCCAAAAACTTCGGATAATTTTATTTGGATCCACCAGAATCACTCATTTTTTATTTTTTGCTTGAGAACGATAGATTGCCTACGTATAGCGGTTTTGATGTTCCTATATGACAAATATATTCTGAAGAACAATTTTGGTGAGCGTCCCAAAGTACTTTTACTCCCTATCAGGCCGTACCAAGGCTGTGCTTATCAATGCAAAAGGGAAAGGATAGAAACATGCCAATGGGACGGCTTAATGCTGATGGATGACCCTGACGTGCCCGGAGTTGAATGGTTCAAATAATCGAAGTTGCATATTTTTGGGTATAGGTTCTTTGTGTTCACTTTGTACTTACGAAAGTTTATTTTGATGCCAAAAAAGTTAGGCTCAATCTCAATATGAAATAAATTTCAGGGAAGAATGCTACCTACCTGATGTGTATGCATTTCTCCCATAAATCTGTAATAAAGATACATAACTACTAATCAAAGCACAAATCGTGTTAACAGTTTTTTGTTGTTTTTTTCATTCTGCGTATATTCAACAAGGAATCGTGAGTTATTTTTTAGACTAAAAATTCCGGTTTAAGATAATTCTCACCTTTATATCTGTGTTTGACCCCGATTAACTTTACCGTAGGCCTTTCTAAAAGCATCATGGCAAATCCTTTTTTTTTTCAGCATTACTACAAATACTGCAATGCCAATGATCTGAAATAGGACGTTGCATCGAGTCTTGAAGAGTACGGCAGTAGGAAGTACTTAGGTTTTGGACCAAAGTCAGCATGTAATTAGGAAGGCCTAAAAGGCTCGCCTGTGGCTGCCTACGTTGCAGATGACGGTGCATGTACGTGTGGGCCCTCAGCACTTGGACCCGATCCTCTTAAAAACCCGCCTTTAAAGTGCTCTTTCATTAATCCTCCGAGAGAGCAGTTCATCTAATTAAAAACTTTTCCCACTTTGATGAGAGACAAAATCAATTCGGGCCAGCCCGTATAAATTAAAATGGGAGCGAGAAACCGTTTCACGAGCCTCGTTCCCATTTTTAGGGAAAGAGCTTATGGGCTTAAATCAACACCCAAATCAGGCTTTCCTTTGAACTCAAAAAAGGAAGGAATCGGAGCTGGGAGGCCAATATATTTAAATATATTTCCAAAGTTTTTGATTGGGAGAGCTTATGGGGAAAGTTTCCGTACGTGCCGAGTAAATTGGTTCTGGGCAGATTGGCAGGAGCATGTGTTCCGTGTGTCCAGCTGGAATCTTGGAAATCAGTATAAGTTCTAAACTATTTTATTTATCCAGCCTGCCTATGCGTGCCACTGCTCTTAGGCTTTAATTCAGGTATATATATAGTCATAGGTACAAACCGCTTAAGCCCTCAGGCAATTTTTAAATAAGTTTCATTTTCATGAAAATTGAATGAATTTTCATGAATCACCGCGACTCGAAGTTCAGAGGCTTATTGTACTTCACAACGGTTCTCATGTGAATTAAAGGCAAAGTACGGATTTGAACCCGGTGAGAATTTTTGGCTGACTTTCCAGCCCAGTGCCTGTGACAAGCTGACAGAAGGTAACGGATAGTCTGACTTGAGTGACCTGGGCCAAAGTTTAGACGAATTCCCCCAACAAGCCAAAGTGTCTCCTCCTTCCCTCTGACAATCCTTCCCCAGAATGCATTATTAATTCATGCCAAATCTTTAAATCTTTACTCCAGAATGCACTCATACCCTTTAAATACAGGACTACTATGTAGGTACCTGCCATGGACACTTCACAAAACTTTTCCCATCCCAAATTCTGTACCAACTTTTTCAGGTTGAAGTTGGTGAATTGAAGAGTTCTGAACTAGGTTCGGACCCGTGTCGGGGTAAATACAAATAGGAGTATGTTGCCGATGCCTTTAGGCAAAGTTAGGTTAGCTTTACATACTCCAATATAACATGAGCCCGGGCGCGTAGGTCAGGCATACGGGGGATAATCATTTTGATCCTATGAAAAACAAGACTTACATATTATTACTAGTGCTCCAGGAAGATAGCAGAAATCTGCGAAATTGCTTTTTTTTAAGCCATGTGCGTAAAATAATATTTCTAGAATGAATTAAAATAATTCGGCTGAAAAGTTTGCAAAAATTTTCAATTCAAAACAAAAATATTTGAAAGGAATATTTTTACCGGTTAATTGAAAGGGAAAAAAAAATCATTCGTGCAAATAATTTATTTTAAATATTTAGTATTCCTAGAAATGCCCTTTGGATTTTTACAGGTAAATGAAAGTTGAGTATAAGCATTGCCAAACGATTCCGCAGACTTATACTTCCGAGCTGAAGATATTTTGATTTTGAGAAACAGTACATTTCGATAAAACTAATTTCTTCAGGCAATTCTGTTTTTCCGGCTAGAAGAATGGAAGCCTTATGTAAATAGTTAGTAGTTACTGTACAGTGTAGTGCATGAGTAATGGGTAGTAGCTAGTAACCAAATGCTAAGGAGGCTCAGGGCTTGTGACATGAATGCCAGGATTTGACATTTACCTTCCTCGCTTTGAAACCGTCAATTAGTTCCTGGAGGTTTTGAAGGGTCATCGGGAACCGTACGTGGGGTCCTTTGTAATCACTCTCAAGCGGAATGTCTTCCAAGTCGATCCCAGTCGCATTGACTGAGAAGAGCTTCCGCTTCCGCAACTTGACACGGCTGCTGCTCCGTCCCGGCGTCCCGCCCGTACTCGAACCTTCCCCACCTGCCAACGTCAGAAGAATTAGATTGTTGCCAAGACCAGGAGCCTTTCTTTGCTAGGTGTCATAATATTAGGTCCCAACATAATATGTGTCTTTGAAAAGCATGCTTTCTCCGGCATGATTCCGGAGCCCATGGGGCCTAAATAACATTAAATGCATCCAGCCGCGGAGCCGTTGTGCTTCCTACTTCAATTTGGGTAGTACTACATTGAACTGGTCGTGGAGTAATCCAATAACTTCAGGCATAATTTAAGCTGGGGTGACAGGGGACCTCGGCCTACCTGCCCACCCACTAGGAGCAGGCAGAGGCTCTGTAATGATTTATGTATTCAGGGCAGCGTCTCTCCGCCGTAACTAATTAAGGAGCTCCTTGTTCTCCAGGACAAGGCGGAGTAATGATCCGGGTCAGTGGAATGAGAATGATATCCGAGCCGGGTTCTAATCCCGGCTGGACTACAAAGATTAGTAAACATGGAAGGAGCCAGGCCGAACCGAAAACCCAGTTTTCGGGATACGCAACATGCATGTATGAAATGTACGGGTCTCTTATCTGTATACGGAATACTAAAAGTATTACGGAGCTCTTCCTCAGGTCATATTCCGTACGTTAATATGAATGGACTTATTATTAGTCCCAGCGTAGATACTCCTATTTTTACCCGAAAAAAAACTAGGTTGACACCAACTTACTTTGACCGAAATTAAAGCAAAAATGTAACTGATTTTCACCCAAGGTTTTGGCCATGATTAATTCAATTATTTAAGGATAGGTTAAGTTTAAACTTTCGGCTGTAGTGATTGCACTCAGCCTAATCGAACGGAAAGCGGTCGAATCTCACCGAATTTTTCCTTACAACAGAACTCGGGAAAAATTCGGCCAAAGTAAGTTTGGTTGAATCAGTTAGTTTTACGGAGAATTTTGGATTTTCCTTTGGTAGTTTTAAATGGTAGTCGTAAGTATAATATTATTTTTTTTTGCTAAAATGAGTATTCTCTTGTTGCCAATGTTGTTAATTCATTTAAAATGTTAATTAATTCACGGATCTGATTATCTATCCCTAACCGACTCTAATCTACGCTAGAACCTATCAATGAATAACTTATTTGAAAGAGCTAAATATGCCCAGCCCTAACCCTGAAGTCAATTGAACTCACGACTTGGACTTACATACATTACCCCGGTAAAGTAGACGCACTGCCCAGGACGAAATGATTATCCCTCATTACTCTAATTCCTTACGTGCACCGCCTATTCATTCGTATGAATTTGTTCAACGTAACTGTGGGATTAGAGATTAGAGCTGCCTCCAGCATAAGCCGTACATAATGTACTAGGTAGTCCTTTTTGACTTTCCCCATCTCCCGGAGCCCTACATTCTGCACAATGCATAATCTTCCCCTGTGCAGTCTGGATTTCCCTACGACGACCTTCGACTGAGGTGGTCGGAGAGAGAGCTGTGGGGAACTGAGCTGATGGGCCTAGGCCCAAAATGATGAACTGCCTGGGAGACATAAAAGTGTAATATTTAGACAAGCGGCGGAGTTGGTCCAGCCATCCCTGATCCGCCGAGGCCCATTCAATCCCAGCATCTGTCTCTCTGGAGAGGAACGGATATTCAAATCCATCTCGGCCTCCCTCCGACTCTGCCCGCAGATCAAAAGAAAAATATGTTTTGGCTCTTCTCGACTCATCGATTCGACTTTGAGTTTTGAGAATCAATCTCCTCTGGCCTAGGCCTGCCTGCTGCTGCTGCCGAGACAGATTAGAGTGGGCCCTTGTCTTCTTCCTCTCCAATCCAGGGATGAGTTCTGGATTCTCCACTCCGCCTCCTCCATATTGTCGCCCATACGAAGTACTATTTATTTGCCTGGGGAATCCACCACGATCAAAGTTTCCCTTTCTGCCTTAACAAGAAAAGTAAAGTGGGCCCAGGGTCAGCTCCGCTGTCTATTCCGAATTCCGAGTTCTGACACATGAGGTCCCTGATGGATTGGAATGGGAAGTAGGGGACGGGGCCCCTATGAATACAAGGCCCTTTGGATCTTTGAATTTGAATATGCCTACGGAGACTCGGAGAAAGGAGAGGAAAGTATATGTCTTTGAAACCATGCCAGAAATATGTAAAAGGATAGGCCTGGAAAAAAATTGGTCTAGTCCTCCGTCAACGAGTGGGGACTTTGATTACGAGTGACAGTCTACTGTCGATATAATGGAAAATACATGGAGGGACCTTACCTGAGGAGATGGACAGGGAATCCAGTGACCCGACCTCCGTAGAGCTCTCCCGTGCGGGCAGGGAGCCCAAGTGATGGAGCCCGAGGTTCGTCTTTTGTGGAATATGAGTAAGAAGTGCATTGAAGAAGTTGTATAACTGGGAACAAGGAAAGGAGTCACATACATTAGCAGAGATATTTCCGAAAACTTATAATATTTAGAGGAATAAAATAGTTTTTATTTACAATCCAACCGTAACATAACTTAATTTAAGATTGTTTAGCAAAATTAAGTTGACCAAAGTATAAGTAGAGTTAACATTAATTCGCCTGTATTAACTGGAATTCGTATTTTCGATACAATCTATATTTTCCAGCACGGCCTAATTAGCGGTTTGAAATCAAAAACAGGAAAACCTATTCAACTTTTTGAAAACTATAATTGACGAATAAACTATTCAAAACGTAATATAGCTTTAAAGTTAGCGGACACAATAATACTAATTCTAAGTAATATATATATACGTCTTAGTATTTAACCATGAACACGGCTCCTATTGGGAGTACCATGATGCCATTTCCCAGGGAAAGTTCTCGACCAATTGTTTACAACGACAAATAAAAGGCTAGTACATACATTATTATAATTTGGACTAATATTTTCTCGAATAATATATGATTATATTCCTGTTATTAATTTAGATTATACTTAGACTTTTTTATGTTTGGAGCAGACAAGTTGAATTGAAAGGTTCAAATTTGTCATCGGAATTTTTTTCTTCCGTTATAGTTCGATCCAATAAGTTTGAAATGAACTTCGAAGCTAGCCAAAGTGCGAGTAAAATGAAACCTTACGGCATGGGACTATTCCCCTAAAAGAAGAAAGTTGAGCCCAGCACTTACTTTCATTTGATCCTGTTCCCCCGCATACTCGATTGTTTGGAAAATGTTCCAAGTGTAGCGTCGCCTGATCTCCATACGGGCGAGATACTGACGATACCATCGCTGAATAAGAATGGCTGCTTTGAGGGCTGGAAAGCAGAACAAAAGGGAGATATGAGCTAAGAGCCTCAACTCGGCCCCCCCTGCGGAAGGCCTGGGGATGGAACAAAAATAATGGAACATAATATTTATTTTATTGTAGTACCTAGGCTCCCCCACCCCGCATTTAGTTGGATCTTATAGGGATTTGAGTAGCCGGGCTCCAAGGCCATAAAAACAGGCCTACCCTTTCCCATGCTAATTTTTCCGCCACTTCATATTATTCTTAGAGGGACTCATTCTCTGCACAAAGGAATTGTGTCATCTCGCTCCTTAAAGACTATAGGACCTCCAGGCTCGGCCTACCTTTAGCTTTGCTTTAATTTATGCTAACTCTCCTCCCACCTCTCATCCTCTCAATATTGTCTCCCGGGATTAAAATCCCCGAGCCCTTCCACGCCCAACAGATCCGTCCGGCTAATTAAATTTAAGTTTGGGGAAAGCCAACGGAATCCCTGTGATTATATGCTGAGAGCCGTCTTCTGGCTCTTAAGCTTGAGCCCTAAATAAGAGTTAAAGAAATCTCGTTGTGTACCAGGAACCATTTGGCAGGAGTGGTATGAGCCAAGCCAAAGGCTATTATTCCGGATCCATTACATGAATCAGGCTTCAAGAGACTACAGGATTATAAGTCCAAGCCCAGCCCGGAAGAATTGGGGGTAGGATCCATGTTATATATGTATAGGACTTTCACATCCCATTACCGCTCACGAATTTATGAGTTTTGTGCTTTGGATTGACAGGCGGAGGGATCCAGGATATGTGACCTAGTCCAGTGCCCAGACAGGCTTACTCGACCTGAATCAGGAGCCAAGCTACTAATAAAATGTAGTGTAACTTAAAAAAAATGGGAATCTTGATCTGGAACAATATAGGCTTTAATAAAAAAAAATAGAAATTATGGGAATGAACAGATCTGGATGTTAGCAGAACAGTATTACATAAAAAAATATAGACTCCTGTATGAATCTAAAACACTTCTCTTTCAACCTCTAGATTTTTGTCATTTGCATATTTTGGTTTGGTGTACCTACATTCTCTTATTTTTGGGGTAACTATAAGTCATGGATAAGTTATTCTGCTCAATGCTGAAAAAGCTATTGTCTGACGACACAAAAAATACAGGAATGCCTGAAATAACCGAATTGGATACGATAGGATGAGGGGCCAAGGGTCGAGCCCCATATTTATGTATGCATAGAATGCAAATCCTTCCGGGAGCCTAATTCAGTGAGAGGATTGGAAAGAGGCTTTGGGATCGTAGTTGAGATGCTCTCCTCGTGCCCATACACAGTACATACTGATACGAAATAGGTTTACCTACAGAGCGGTTAGAGTTCCCCTAAAACTCCCGGGTCTCACTTTTTAGTATCGACAGCCAGGGCGGGCGGGTCCTTTTCGGAAATTGATGAGATTTATGCAGATTCACTCCTCAGCCCGGCCCATGAATAGAATAATAAGGACGAGGGAGGAAGTCCCTCACACTACGAATCCTCCTTTTCCTGGCTGGAGGGAGCCATGTGCTCCGAGTCCTAACCTCATAAAGCATCTTCACCCACTTTCCCCCCGGCCCAGTTCCCGAGGAGGGCGAGGCTCCGAGTCATGATCATGACTTTCCCCACAAAATTCACTTTGGGGCAGGGGCCTCATCAAATCCGATCCCGGGGTCTCAGGCTCAATGGAAATGTAAATTGGCTCAGGACCCAAAGTCTTCCCTTTTCTATCAACTTTGGGAGGGATTAGGAGTATTTGAACCCAGAAGATTACCGGGCAAGGGGCTCCCACGCTAGGAGCATTATTTATGGACAAGTAGGAGGATCAAAAGGTCAATTTCCGCTCAATTTTTGAAGTCAAGTTCCACATTCTCAGGCTAGGTACTACTCTATTCTAAGCCTTACCCGGACGCTTAAGCACTTGTCTGGATGAATGGTATGCCCATAGTAAGACGGCCTAACATACGGAGATTATGACTGGCATTCAACTCGCCCAACAACGTAGAATTTAATCAAGACCGATTTCTAAATTGACATCCATTAGGCTACTTCCTGCTAAGGGGTCCTACTAAACTAGAATGTAATGCCCTTTCTAATGGTGCAATTTATGTCATTGGGTTGAGTACAGATTCCTTAAATACGAAACTACAAATACTTGCCACCATATTTTGATTTAGTTTCCTACGGAACGACCACGGTTCTCATTGCCATATAAATTACAGCATTAGATAAAGCACAAAATTCTGATTCACAGCCCACCTTGAGCAAGAAGTAAAATAATGGATACATACATACATACATAATCTCCAGTTCCCTAATCTACAATATATAATCCATATTCCATAATGACACGTATAAGATTCGATTAAGCTAGGTTAGGTTGGATTTGGCTTTTGGCTGGAAAATACCGCCACAAAATTGTACTTCTTCCGGCATGAAAGAATACGAGTAGCATAATGCGTACAACACTTGGCCTGCCGCCCAGTGATGCTCACTCAGGCCTAGGACCTGAGTTAGAATAATTAGCATAATAAATGAAGGAAGTGGTAGGTGGGCTATTATCGGCCCATAGGAATTCCCCGGCTACCCGCCATCGGGCCCTATTCAGGTAAAATGGGGAGAGAGTGCCAGGATCCGAGCCGGGTAATCTCGTGCATGTCCAAAACACATTTTCCGCTCCGGCCTGATTGACTTGAGCCGTAATGGTCTACATAGAAGTTAAAGGTAGTCCAGGAGCTAGGAGACAGCATGAGAGAGCGGGAACAGAGTCCCACCTCCCTTCATCATACCTATCGTGTAGTAATCTGGGTCCCGTCCCGGCCGGCCTAAGTGTCTGCTCCCCAAGGTACCCTCTCGAGATTTCAGGGGAAAGTAGTAAAGTGAGGAGAGGGAGGAGGGCCGATGCCAGGGACGAGTCAGGAGGGCTTCCCCGATAAAAGCGGGCCGCGGCGGGCTACGGGCGGAAAATAAATATAAAAGCCAAGTAATCTGAATTATAATGGGGGTCCAGATAATGATCACATCCTTCCAACATGCAACATTACTTTCCCTTATTACCATTGGCGGGCCTCCTTAAGGAACATGCGCTAAGAAAGGCTCCCCTCCTCACGGACTCACTACAGCTGCTGCAGGTAATGGGCTTGGCAACTCATGAATTCTAAAGAGTCATTATGCTACACATTTGGAAAATGAGATGAGGAGGATAGCATAGTACTACTTATACCTAGCAAAGAGTAACTTTCACCAACATGCATACTTTAATGGTGAATGCATCATCAGCTTTAGAATAATAATTTCCATGAGATGGGAAATACGATCGTATTAAAGAATAAGCATATAGGTACTTTTTTTTTTTAATAATTCAGAATAGATATGTAAATTATTGTGTACATAAATAGTATACAAAAATGTAACAACTTTCACTTGCCGTAAATGACTGCAATAATTTGTCAATATTTACGCCTTCAATTAGGCCTGTCAGAATATGCCTGTAATTTTTGCATAAGATTGCTACTGATAGTGGGCCTAAGGTTGAGGTCCGGAATTAACAATTAAAATTTTCAAACCATGAAAAACAGGTAAATACGAATACTTTTTTTTTAAAAATTCATCAAAGAAGTCTCAAATTAAATATTAAAATATCATGGGAAGACTTCTTAATGTTTTACAACAGCATTAGCCAATTGAATTGATTTAATATGACCAGGCACCTCTAAAGTGTCAAACCCTATGGACATGGCAGGTGCACTAATCCTTCTATCCGGCCCGTTCAAGCCCAAGGCGGCCTGTCCCAGCTGAGCCTTCCCGGATTTATCAGGCGTACTAATGTGCCAAGGTCGGGATAAATATTTACTTCGGGGCTTGCCCTCCTGCAGGGTCTCTCGTGAGTCCGGAATCCGTACACTTAGCACGTACACTATTCCCATTCCTACTTTTATCCCTCCTTGCGGAGGCCTATCTTCTCGGGCTCATGGATTCCAGATAGAGCGGATGATAAATTCGGGACAATTGAGAAAACATGGTCTTTCTGAGTGGTAGCATGTGCTGAGTCAGGTCTCAGTTTGTCGCGTGTGAAGAAGTGCTGTCCTCGGGAGTCTCGTCCCCTCCGAAGGGAGCTACTACTACTATACAACTTGACATTTCTATTTCGTCCCATAAGCACTCCTCCTTCCCCATCAAAATACGGGAAATGGTTCTTCTTTCTCCCGAAGAAGCATTTTTCCTTAATTCTCACCAGCTGGGGCCTTACACACAATTCCTTGACCTTTCCACATGGAGCCCGACCCCTGCCTACCAGGGCCACCCATGAATAGTATTTACTATACCGCAGGTCTATGCCAAGGCTAGTACCTAGTGCCTAAATATGCAGTGGTTCGACTTTCTACCACTTTGCATATTTTTATCACTTTTTATCGTTTACTGATAAAAAGTGTTAAAAAGGGATACAAATGAGTAGTAAGTAAAAATGCATTTTCTTTAGTTTAATTATTTGAGGGTACAACCTGAATTTAGGGGCCAGCATTAAATATTACAGGCCCTAAATGGACAATAGAGAAGTAGTCCGGAATTTTAGCCTGCCCATGAGACCGATTTGGCTGTTGAACACAATGAAGAGCACCTGATGATTTCTGCCGAGCCAACGATCAAACTTCCAAGGAGCCCCAAGGGAACACATCAAAAAATGTACTTGAAGCCCGACAAGCACCACTCGATTAAAAACCTTTCTGGGATCCTCAGGTTGAGGCGGCCGTCCCTAACCCCATTATGTTGGTCCAAGTATCCAAAATCATTATGAGGGTAGGTGGGTGCATTAGGCTGAGCTGGAACAATCTTCCGGCCAGACTACGTGGGAGACCCTTGGCTGGAGAGAGCGCTCTCTCCGGTCCCCTGATGGCACGTAGTTATTCAATGATATGAGCCAGCGGTACGGAGCCCAGCCCATTATGTCTTATGTCCTTCCTCCGAAACCCTCTTTCATTTATGAGTACGGGAGACAGGATCCCAAATTCGGGGTAGAAGCCTGCGGAGACTCGGATCTTCTGTTCTCGGAAAATACTCCAAAGCCCCTGTCAGCAAATTAAAGGAGCCTGATACAGAGGGCGAGCTAATGTGTTGGGGTTAACAGGCACAAAATTAGTCCATTGAAAGCTTTCATTAAAATACGGGAGAGCTGGTGTAATTATAATGTAAATTTGTCCCAGGCATAGTCCTAATATACGTATGTATTTAGTATGAATTGTACATGAACAGGAGAAAGGCGGAGAAAGCTTGGTAAAATGATACCTAGGCCTATATTTAGGATTTTGCATTAGGATGCTTTAGAGGTGCACGAAAGTCGTGTCACAAATTGGTTTAATAGTCCCACACCCCCGCCTTTCCTCCGGAGAGCCGTCAATTGTGTGCGGGCATTACTAGTTCTTGCCGAAGAAATGTATCTATTTTACCAGAAAACACTAAATCCAAGTGAACTCGGTATAATCAGAGTAAGGTTATCAACATTAAGTTATACTACTCGCTATCCGTTTTAGTTACTGCTATTAGTACATAAATTAGGTTAGGTTAGGTTTGGACCACAATGTAAGAATTTCTTCCGCTGAAGGTTATATAATTTCCGTGGGAAGCTATTTTCTGACAAATCAAAACCGTTCTTTATTCTGCCTGGAACTCGTATTTGAGTACATATATTTGGCGGCATAGTTGACCCAGACCCGGGCCCTCTCCTCCCCTTCCCTCCAACTGTCAACCCTGTCACTTTCAATAAACTTTCCTTTTAGAGACCCATTGTCTCAGCCAGCTCTCCTTGGTGTGCCTAAGATAAGTATAAGACTCTAGGTATTCTCATCACGATGCTGCCTGTGTTATCCACTCCCCCTCCCCACTCACACTCTTTTTTGCTCTCGTGACGTCAGGATCGAAGGGGAGGCTATAGCTCCTTCTCCACACACGTGGACTTGCACGTGTAGAGAGGCGAAGTTTTTTAAATAAAAAGTCGGCATAATTACTTAAAATTAACTACTTAACTTCCTGTAATTTGAAAACATACTATATTATACACAATGCCTAATTGCGCCGTGCCAGGGTGCTTTAATCACAACTCTAAGCAAGACACAAACATTGTGTTCCA
>JAQFZY010000932.1:0-19850 GCA_034696285.1 Hypogastrura burkilli
GCGGGCTCAGATGCATTTCGGGACGTTCGGCAGAGAGTTAGACTGTTACTTAGTGTATATTTATGCTTTTTGATTGCTTCCAAATATTATAAACAAATATGACACTAATATTTCTTTTCTTACACAGGAAAAGGAAGAGTGGTTACACGATTTGGAGAAGCAACGGGAAGAGCAACGACAAAGGAAGATAATGGAGAAAGAGGAGTGCCGACTTAAGTAATTAAGACATGATTTAATACGGTTATACGTTCCGAACTTACAATAATGTCTCATGTCTTGCGTTGAGAGCAGGAAATATCTAGGATGCGCGCAACACGCAACGCATGCATTAGGCCCCGATTTCAGTCTAATCACACAGTGATTCGACCCAATTGACAAGTTGTGCTATTTCAGATGGGGAGACAGAGGGGTAGTTGTGGGACACTTATGGGAACCCGCCCGGGTCTCCACCGCCCGCCTCCCACAGCAGGACGGAGGTATCAGCTACAGTGAGTACCCCGGGTGGGTAGACAAGCGTCCGAGCCCGGTACTTGAGACCAGGATCCAGTCAGTGACGTATCTGAATCTTAACGGCTTGACTGAGGCCGGATCCTCTTTTCATGGAATCCAGCGGGGCTCTGAGAACAGAGAGTACGTGGCGCTGGAAAAACCTGAAAAGTAAGAATGGGGCTGAAGAGCATGCTGGACGTTCAAAATTCAGATATCTCACCTGTCCCATCTCCAATATTCCTACAGGAATTTTCAAAGGATCCAGAACGGCACGTTTGACCCCGATGAGTTTGATGAGCGTGATAAGAAGAGAAATGCGGCTCTCCAGCACCAGGAAGGAATTCGGAAACAGGTTCATAGCATACGTAAACTATACTCGCTTATTTACCTAAGAAGACCAATACGTGTATTGAATTAATGTGTCAATAGATAGAGGAACGACAGTTGCAGCTCAGGAATGAACAAGAGAAGCGAGTGGCGGAGGAGCGGTTGGACGAAGAGCGGGTCGCTGCCCAGAGACGAGACGATCTTCGTCGACTCGACTTGGAAAAACGAAATCGGAATATCCGGGAACTGGAAGACGTAAGCTTTTTGTTTCACTCTTTTTTCAAAAGCTTCATTAGTCACGGATTTCAGTATGGGCAGTCCAACGACTTCAATTGAAATTCTCATTTGATATCAACTTATAATCCTTTTCACTTTTCTAAAAGGACCACGAGACCGAACCGAAGCATGACACAATTACGGCGCATCACCCGAAGAAGAGCTATACCGCTAATATCCAACACCATGAGCAGGAACAAAAATTGCTACCAGAAGACCCCAGCGGTCCTCTGAAGCAGCGCTCAGCTGAGCCAGTTCTTCAACATCAATGGATCCGTATCGAGCAACGAAGAAATAGCCTCTCCCTACCACCCATCAAGAACAGCAGCCATGACTGTGAAGAAGGTACGGTACGGAGCCAGAGCCTAACCCGGGAGACACAAACCGACGAAACGCGGATCCAGGAAGAGCCAATAAGCAGTTCTATAAAGAATAGGAGCATGTCCACTACCAATTTAGCAGAGACTACCCTGCCCCCCGAGCCCGTGCCAACTGTGCGGAAGAAGAAAGAAAAGCCGAAATGGGGTGTTGTCCCGGCCAAGGTCCAGTACGTGAAGCAGTCCGAGAAAGATCCCAACTTCCACCTCCGCCAGAAGCGGAAGGAACGAATGAAGCGGAGGGAAGATCAGCTGAAGAAGGTTGGCCTCGTTGACACGGAGTCGGAGGACGGAGGGCGGATGGTAGGGAAAGGGAAGCTTCCTAAAAATAATAACCAGCTCCAACCCCTCAAGGCCAGTCATACACTGGACGGTCATGTCACAGAAGAGCCGTCATCCAGGGAAACAACCTACTACAGCACGGTCATTCGTCCAGCAGCCGACCGCCCTCCTAGAAATGGACCTGGGCCAACTCAATCAAATCCACCTGAGCGGCTCTTTCTGCAAGAAGATAGCAGGCAGGAAGATAGCAGTGAAAGCAATCAAATGTCATCGGAGGGCCCGGCCTCATACGAGAAGCAGCTCGACCTGCTCCCAGTTCAGCCCAAAGTCGAGGCAGCTGAAACGAGTGACAGAAACACGAAAAAGTGTCTCCCTACTGGACCAACAAATTTTGACACATTTGCAATTCAGACAACAAATGAAGAGGGCCCTGTACTAACTTTTCGGCCACATTCACCGCCAGTCCCAGCACTACTCAAGAAAATGATGGAACAGGATTTGAGCCAAATCTCTGGACAGAGCAGCTCTACGAAGGCTCTCCAGTCTCCAGTGCCTGACATGGAAGATATCCTAAGCGACACGGAGACGTTCCTCTCCTATGAGAACTCATCCGAATGCTCCGAGATCATATTTGGTCATCGGCCCAAGTCCGACTCAAATGATGCGGGTCTGGAACGGGTCCGTTCCAACAAGTCCAAAATCTCGTCCAAGACGCAGATTGTCGAGATGCCGGTCTCGGCCTATGAAACGATACCACAGATCCATAACCTGTCATCCCCCTACTTGGGCCCAGGCTCCTTCCTCTCTCCGCGGCCTACCACGAACGAGAGTGAGCTATCACAGCGGGACAAGATAATATCCTACGTGATGCAGGCAGAGGAGGTCCGGGCCCAACTTTCGGCTAGGGAAAGTGAGCTCTCGGCAAAGGGGATCATTCAATTCTCGATTAAGCTGCCGGCGGCGGCTCAGGGCAAGCACGCCAGCACCTACGGACTCGCTGTGGGGAGCCAGATGGGAGCGGAGACTGAGAAGCCCTACATGGATCCGCTGGAGAGTGAACGACGGAGGGCAACGACCCGTTGGGTCAATGCCAAGGAGACAGGTCAAGGGGCTCTCCTCACGCATCTCTCACAACTCAAACAGGTTCGGCCCTAAGGGGGATAAATTGCTCATACTTCCTCTACTGTCCGCTATAAATATTTTACTCTGATGCAGGGCATTGTAAGACAGCAGTACGAGTGGGGCATCGTTCCTGCAGACTCAGCCGATGATAAGGCCTGCAACTCGAATAATTATCCTCGATTTAGCTAGTTTGCTAACAAGCATTTAGATAATTTACGAATTTCAACGTATCCAGACACTCGAGGTTTTTTGTCCCAATATATTGGTTCCAATTTTACTGTAGTGACCTCTTGGAAGCTTGCATTTACGACCTATACTGTTTATGAGGATTTCAACTTCAAAATTTTAAGTAAAATGCTTTGACTTGGGCGCTGAAGGTTAATAATAGACACTAATTGCGGTTCCAGTAGTAAACAGCGTGCTTTAAAACAGATTTCAGCGGTGTATTAATTGGTTGCAGACGTATATGTGCATACGCTGATGAACGATAATAATGCTGATAAATGTACTATAACACAGCTCAGCATCCATTTATGGCTGCTAATGAGGTAACAAAATCGAGCTACTAAAATTTGACAGATATTTTCCTTTTCCCAAATCCGCTTGAAAAGTTATATTTTAGCTGTGAAAAGCTACAGTATGTTATAGCTGTCTCAGATACCTTTTCGTCTTTAACTCCAGCTCCTCAGTATTGTCTTCCATAGTTGGCCATTGTTTGTACAATATCGTATGATTTACTATACTTCCAAAATTGTGCTTCAATGCTGAGTATCCATTAATGGACGAATTGATTGGAACCATGAACGATACAATGGGAGGAAAGGATCATAAAATGCAAACTGTAGCAGAGAACTGAAACTGTTTGGAGAAAGTTAAAATTGGATTGAGGTCATAATGGCCCGAGGATCTGGCGCATAACTAAATACTTACTGCTTTCTAGTCTTCTTATTGGCTACAAAGAAGTAGCAGTACTACCAGCGCTCCTTGTTTCCAGCATTAGAAAGTCCAGTACCAAATAGGCATGGATCAAGGCGAAAGCTTGGGAGTGAAGTGCAGGAGTGAGGCTATTCTTCTACTACCTGAGGTATGCCATTATTCTAGAAGCCCCTAATCAAGTTACGTTTCGACATAGATCATAAGCTTTGACCCTTCCAGATCCTGTCCCGCGTGTTCCAGCATCTCGGGGCAAATGACTTGCTGAGCTGCCGCCGCGTCTGTAGAGCCTGGCTCCCGCTGGCCCAACATCACATTGAGTCCCGCGACCTCGTCGTTGAGATAACAGAGCGAAAAGTGAGGAAGGTTGGACTTAAGGGACTCCGGGGGTCAATCAAAGTCCCGGTAAGGCGCCTTTCTGTTCGTGGACGAATGACAGCCGGAAGCTTGGCCAAGGGCCTCAGCCTTTGGGACGGGATCGAGGAGCTGGACTTTGACCGGCACGCAATGATGTCTCCTGGTCTCTTCAAGCTCGGTCTCCCGCTCGCAATCTGCAGCAGCCTCCGCTGCCTCAGTGCCGACGGTCGGCTGAAGAACAAGGCTCGGGGATGGTCATGGCGACTTAGCCGGGAATACTATCATCGGCACCATCCGAATCTGAACAGCGAGGCACTCCTCGAGTTTGCAGAGGCCAACTGCAAGGGGCTCCAAAGGATCACGACGTCTGTTTCAAGCTTGATGCTGCCACCGACGCTAAATTTATCGCTCCACATAACGCGATTTAGGGATCTATCGGAGAGGACCTTCGTAAGGGCCGTTCATACTACGCAATTCGCGGGTAGTATCGTAATGCATCGTCTCGTGATTACTGCTGGCGCACAATTGCCGGTCTTAGCCTAGTTAGACTTGTACGACACTTTGACAAATGACCATTCGGCCCAAACATGATTGACAACTTCGACAATTTGGAAAAAGTTTTGGCAGTTAGGCAAATGCTCATTACAATTGCCTAATCTGCCTAAATGTTGATTAACCATAACTTAAGTTAAAGAGTTGGTTTTAAAAATCGACACAAAATGGATGAGTTAAACTGAATTATAATTAACTCAAGAATGAGAAAAATAGGTCTTATGTGATTAAAAGAGTGAGATACACCTTGTGTGAGTAATTAATTAAACAATAATTAATAATCAACCTACAATTTGGAACTATCCTCTCTTATATGGACGCTAAAATCTCATTTGTCTGAGAGATTTTATTCGTTCTGTAATTGGCCGGTAACAGGAAGAGGGCGGAGTTGACCTCAAGAACTTCCAAAAAACTGCCAGTGTTTAATAAGCAATAACTAGATTTAGAAGTTGCAAGTAGAACGGTTGCGTCGAAGCGAAGCAGATTTGTTCTTATTATACAGAGTTGTCTCTGAGACACGAAGTCCACGGACAGACAGACAGACTGACAGACGGACGGACGGACAGAACAAACCAAATGCATATACCGCCTCACTATGTTAACGCGGTAATAGCAAAGGGTCACTCCGCCGCCGGTCTCCCATAGCAACATATACAATTAGTGCGTATAGGAATTCCGTTTTCTTTCACAATGTCCGAAGTAGATGGTTATGAAATCCAATGTTACGCGCACCAGAATTTCTGGTGCTGGGCCCGCTAGTTGAACATAAGAACATATTAGAATTAAGATAAGCCTACGTAATCTACAATTCAATATAAACGAATTTAGTTGAAATTATTACTAAAAATACTAAAAAAATAAACTAGAAATTATAGTAGGTATGTATACATTGATTTTGATTACTGATTGCAATCTCTGCGTTTATTGTTAATTTCATCTTCTACTTACATAATTGATTCGCTCAGAGCATAGTGGGATCCGAATCGAAACCTGAATGACTTGAATTCGTAAAAGGATTTCGATTTCCCAGCCCTGCTCCAAGTTATACTTGAAAAATCATAGTTTAGAATTCTAGAACGTAGGAACCCATTTGGCGGACCTCGTAGCTACTTTTTGCAATTTGCCAGTATCATATTCAAATACTCCATTTTCTTCCCCGCCAGAACCCTCAGCTTGTTCTCCGGCAAGTCGAAGAGCTCATACTGGAAGCAATTAATGCACTTCTGGAGATACACCTTGGCCAACTTGACAGACTCCTGATTCTGACGCAAGATCCCAAAGTCGTCGTCCCCCTCCCCCCCAGCCATGGCGAGTACGGCCGACTGCATCTCGTAAAACACAACTGCAGCGTAGACATGGAGGCGGCCTAGGCCGGGGTCCAGGATCCGAATCGTAGCCAGGAGCCTGTTACAGAGCTTGACCTTCTCATCCAGAACCTCCTTATTGTTCCGAGTCCCCGGATCCTGCCCAAACATCTGAATGAGAGAGTGATTGATGACGAAATTCAAATAGTAGTCCACATGGACGAGCCCCTCAATCTGGGCCAGGAGCTCCCGATACTTCTCCACACTCGGCTTGCTCTTGGCCACGAGCTCTGCCAGCCTCCCGTCCACCTTCTTCACTTGCCAGGCCTCACAGCTCTTCCCGCACTCTGACCTCGTGCACTGCCAGACCAGGCCCAGGCTCTCACCCGTCCCAGGGCCCTTTGGGATCGGGACAGCAAAGGAGCGGCAGTCGGGGGCCTGGCAGAGGACCGTGCTGAAGTTGGAGCCCAGCTCGTAGGGGTCAAGGCATCGGGGACACTCGCACCAGAAGAAGCGGCTCTTCTTGAGGTCCTCCCTCCGCTTCTCCGTGTTCCAGAGCAAGTTGGTGTAGGAGGTGGAGAGCTGGGCCTCGGCCCCGACTCTCACGGCCGTCCGGACGTAGAGCTCAACGCCGGAGCCCTTTGGGACGAAATAGACCTTCGTGTTGGGACTGCAGGAGTGTTGGAGGAGGGCATAGGTGGGGAAGAGCCCAACCAGCTCAAACTTCCCCGTCACCTTGAAGTCGACCCCGTTCGTGCCCACGATCCCAATCACTTGATGGAGCTCGGGCTTCCGGAGCCAGGCCGCCTTCCCAAGGCTCTCGAAGGTCTTTTTGAAGGCTTGGAAGATCCGGGTCGTCTTCTCAAGGCTGCTCATGTCCTCCCGGCTCTCGGAGTTGGATTGGAGGGTCAAGAGGTCGGCCCAGTCCTTGGGAAAGTATCCTTTGAGGAGCAGGCAGCGGAAGTAGAGGAGGGACTGCAGAACGGTTACAGTGTTCACCAAATGGACCTTACTTCCGTCCTCAGTCCCGACCGGGACAAGTGCCCCGGCCGCGGCCCCTTCTTGGAAGAACCGACACTCGAGGTCCCGATGGAACGGCTGCTCGGAACAGGCTGGAGAGCAGACTGGGAGGGAGCACTTGGTGCATTCAGGTTCCTTGGACAGAGTGCCCTCTCCGAACTCCCGGTAGCAGCCCAGGCAGTAGATTAGGCTACAGTCCTCAACTTCGGCCGAGACGCCGATTTTTGGGCCAAAGACCAGAGGCTTGTCTTTGAACAAAATCGTGTCCGGCTTGATGGGCTCGGTGGAGGCAAGGTACCGGCCCAAGTGGTCATCCGTACATATCTGTACAAAGACAGTCCTCATTATTGTCTGTACGCTTCATCATCGAAATATTTAAAAATTAAGATGACTGTATGTATGAGCCTGTCACCTTGTATTTGGGTTTAGTACAGTTCGGCTTATGTCGCTTCCAATCCTTCTTCTGATGTTCCCTGGTACAATAGAATACGAGCCGGCACCAGCTGCACCTTGACGTCGACTCTTTGGGACACAGCTCGCACTTTCCACTACTTAACACGGCATCGCCCATTATGAAAGTCCTTGTAATTATTCTAACTACAGTGTTCGGTAAGGCCCTTCAGGATTCGCCTGTCTTAGATATCTGGAACCGGGATTGGCGGCCTGTATAGCTTCCAACTACAGTATGCGGAATACCCGAAATCCTACAAAGAAGATGGTATGCATATTTGAAGAGTCTCTCTCTGAACGGGGTTAAAAATAGGAGCTCGGAGGATCCTACTCTCGCCGCCCATCTAATTCATTCTTCTATGCATCCGGAAAACCGGGTAACTGGGAGCTCTCTCTTAGAATTCCGAAAGTGTCTAATGTTCCGTTCCAGCATGTTAGAGTCGCTAAGCCGTAATGAATTCTTGGCTAGGCGTCCCTAGAGCATCAGAACAAAAATGTTTGGAGGCTGAGATGACGATAACAGGTGCCTTTGTACCGGAATTTGTACCAGGTTGTAGTAGTACTAGAACAAACGACTTCTACAATAGTAAAGTGTAGAGCATTCTTAGAACCTCCTGTGTATTTTATCTTTTGTATTTTGTAGGTTTACAAGAAGTCAACGTCCTCCTTCATTTAGGGACTTAACAGTTTTCATTCGGTAGTATAACCCTGTGATAGTGTAATGTAATGTGCCTGGCCGAGGCCTTGGAGAGTCCCTTGAACTTGACTTCAGTCCCTTATAGTTGATCCTTGATTCCTCCTTTATCCTCTGGGCCTGGTCCTCCTTATCGTCCGCGGCTACACCTTATGGACTCATCGAAGGAGGAAGCTGCCCATTAGGCTCTTGGCACCCGTCTCGTTCCCAGTCCCTGACCCGCCGCACTCAGTACAGAGGCCGCGCTCTGAACAGCACCGATACGGATTCCGACTCAATTGACTCTTAAAACGTAAAATAAAAGGGGTCAGAGGTCATATAATTCACAAAGGCCTTGTAGGACTCGAGTACCTCGGGGCACTCCGGGTTCCAAGTGAGCGTTTGACCGTCTGACTTCTTTCGGACGAAGGGATAGTGACACCCGCACCGGTAGTCTTCTCGCACAACGTTAAGAACTGGACGGGAAGAAAAGTAGAACAATTTTATTAGTGGCCAGGACCAGGACTCTGCTGTGGTGAGGTGAACGGGGATCCAGGCCTACCTCCAATGTTGGACCCTTCCTTGTGCTTAAGGTTAGCAAAGCACTTGTCATTCTTTAAGTAGCAGTCCTTCTTGTAGATCGAGATCCCGAAGCAAGTGGACACGTGCAAGCACATACGCATGCAGTCATTCCCGATGCTGAGGAGCCCTTCGGGTACTGGGTTTGACCAAGGCTCAGAGCTGTCCCGCAATACGGAATTATAGCGGTTTTTGCGTTTAAATGCATCAGGATCAAAGGTCAAGTTACCTATATTCAGGCCCTTCGCAGTCAACGTCTTTGGCCGCATGCCCAATGTAAGTCTCGATACCAACTTGCAGAGGAAGAAAATAGGAGGCTTAGGTATTAATATTTCAATTTTCAAGCATGTCTTCAATCTCAAGAGTTAGCTAGGCTTCGAGTACACTTACAAGTACAAACGTTGGCCCCTTTGGTCTTGTTGCAGTACAAGTGGAGCTCATTGAGGCTCCGGCACTCATGGTCATCCTTGCAAGGGACTCCCACTCGAGTCTTGATACACTGTACAGCACGAGTGGTTGGAATTAGTCCCATTATGTACCTTATTATGTAGAATCATCTACAGCCTTAAACCACCCTTGACCTTTCACCTCTTTTCCGTGGGCCGATCCAATCAGTAGAGACATTATCAGGAATAAGATCATAAATTCGACCACAGTGTTCTTCCATTTCAGGAGACAAAGCTTTACTTTAGATTCCATGGTTTCAAGGTTACGATTCACAACTCAGGGAGTTTTACAATAGCCGAATCGCTTTGTATTAGATTTCCTACAGGACTTTATCACTATACTTAAAGCTCACATTGATTAAGCTTTGAATTCTGGGCTGACTTTTTTTTGTTCTCAATTGTTTAGTACGGTTAGAACTAATGTTGCGCCATGGTTACATCAGGGTGGCTAGACAACGTGGTGTTTCGTTGGAGGCCCTTCGATGCCTTTCAGACTGTACCCTCTTGGTACCCTGTACCATAGGTACTTTTGTGACAAAATGGCGCTGATAGTGATAGCTGAAATACATTACTAGGAGGGACATAGACACAGCATTTCGCGAATCAAATTGATGAAATGTTACGGTAAAGGCTTTCACGACGCCGTCCCTACCACGACCTGTGAACTTTAATAGGGGTCAATGGCCTCGCATGAAGCAAGCGTGAGCTTGAAGAGGTAGCCCGTAGAAAAAATGAAAAGTTACGTGGCATCGTATGTCACATTTGCAGCAATAATACCAGCACAAGAGGTCATTTGCCCACCAAGCAACTTCTTCTATTTCCCAAGGACCAATCCTGTTTGAGTAATAAGTGTGGGGCGGAGTCAGACATGATGCTACAATAGAAGCAATATGGAGCCGAAACGAAACCTTATCATTCCATTTTGCCACTTATCATATTTCCTTCCATAGTAAGGCTAGACAAATACTACATAGAATATTCGGCATGTGAACGAATAGGATGCGTGCGTCAGGCGCGGGAAATTTTGTTTAAAATGGATTGAACCTGTTCCAAGTATGGGTTCCGAAAGTATTGAGGTTGGTTGCTTATGAAACGGCTCAGTCCCGCGGAGATCTTCGGCGAAGTTAGACGTGTTTTGTCTCCGTTCTTGTTTAGAATTTTTAAATTTTTTCTGCTGCTGTTGAATTTCAAATATTCGTACTCGTTCTCGTTGATTCGTTTACCCTTCTCCGATCTCTTACTACCTACTGTGCCCTTCCTTCTCCTATCCCTTACTGCTGGACTCTTCAACCTTCGCCCATCCCTTACTACTGTAACCTTCCCGACGGGTCAAAGGTACTAAGTCAGCGGTAAGTTCCACTCCTCTCCTCGTTCCTTATCCTTCCTCCATGTCCGTGTACTTTCCTTTCATCCATTCCTACCTATGGTCCATTTGGTCCGTCCCTTATTCCTTCGAAACGGGCTATAACATATGGGTACCTAGTACCTACGTAATGTGCTCGAATGAGTGGCAATGTAAATGAAAGACATGATCAATGACGCGGCGGCGGGTGATTTGAATTTATGAGATGACCAGGCAGTATGGAGTAGACAGGGTGAACGACCTGTCTCAGTATAGTTAGGTATGCAGGTGTGTTCAAAATACCGCCCTCCAATTGCCAACTGTCGGCGTGAGGTCAATGACCTCGACACTGTTTTCATTTACAGGTATCTATTGATGTCAGCAGATATGCGGCCATTCAAGCCATCATCCACCTCGTCCGGTACTGATGGAGACATGAGCTCTTCGAATTCACCGCCATCCACTATTGATGGTGACATGAGCGCGGACTCCCCGACCTCATTCACTTCGGATCAGTTCAACATGTCCGGGGACGAGGTCAAGACCTCAACCCCTGTTGAAAAAGAAGGAAAGAATGTTTGCTTTACTGTGAGTAGCACCCTGCGCGCAGGGGCTTCTGTGTTTGAGCCCGCCCGGGACCGGAAGAATGGAGTCGCCGGTGGAGATGGAGACAGGTCCGGCTCTGGCTCGGGTGGCTCTGGCTCGGGTGGCTCTGACTGGTTCGGATTGGCTGTTCCCAAGTTCGGGACACCAATCCCAAATCGGATCTTTGTGGGCGGAATCTCGTGCTCGACGACTGAGAATGATTTGGTACGAGTCTTCCAGGCCTTTGGAGCTGTTCGAGGGGCCAAAATCATCTTTGACCGAGGTGGGGTCTCAAAAGGGTACGGATTCGTGACCTTTGAGACTGAGGCCGAAGCCACGGCCCTCTGTGATAAAATTCTGAAAAAGGTAACTGGAGGTCAAAGAACCGACTCCGTTTTTAAGTAAAACTCAGCTAAATAATTCATTTTCAATTTGAAACAGGAGCTTCAACCTATCATGCTTCGAGAGAGACGCTTGAACATTGCACCGGCGATCAAGAAGCAGGTATTACCCATTCCGTGCAAAATCTGCCTTATATATCAGGGTGAATGAACTCGTAGCTAATATTTAGCAGGCCTATCGTCTCTATCTATGACCGAGAGTCCATTGACCCTGGTATATATTAGTAAAATACTACCAAGTAATGTGCTCATTTCTGCAACCTGCTAATTTAAATTAATGCTGTTACTCTCAGCCGGGTGTTTGCAGTGATTCAGGGTTTCCGACCGAGGGGTCGGCCGCCTATGCTCAGGGGAATGCAAACGCTGGACCCGCTTTCTATTACTATCAAAACCGGTTCCAAGCTGGACAGGCGGCCCCAACCCCATTGAATACAAACTACTATGACTATGTTCAACATGAGCCGGCTCATGGTGCCGCTGGTTACGCGCTCGATGAGCGCCAGTACACTCGGGAGCCCTACGGAACTGGATTCGTGCCACCGAGCCCGACACAAACTTATGCTGCCAATCAATACTACGTCTCTGCCGACCAAGTATCCCAGCAAATGTGCTACTACGGACTGCCTCAGCAGCCGTTTCACCAGCCCTCGGCTCACTATCAGCAGGTAATTAAGGCCTTCGACCTTTAGCACTTCTCAAGGGTAAAGCCAGTAGTGTCGTTCCCAAAGTTTCAGAGTCCTTTTCGATTGTGATTTCTGAATTATAAGATCGGGAGTACGCTCTCCAATAATATGCCTTTCTCTGTATTTGAAGGTCCCGATGTCACCGATGCAAGTTATTCCTGTTGGCCAACCATTTGGTGGTCAGCAACAATGGTATGGTGCCTTCCCAGTGACCTCCGACCAGGCTTACCAATACTATTAAGGAACACAAAAGAAAAAATCACACAACAATGCTCGTATTTGATATTTGGTGTTAACTAAACTGTAAAATGTTTCGTATTAATTGTCTTCTGTTCGCTCAAATAAACGGTATTCCAACTTCTACTTTTAATTTACGCTCCACCTAATATTATGAACAGAAAAGTACAAATAAGAAGTATGAGATGAATCCACCGTTAATAATGATGCAAGACATAACCTTGAGCTGAGCGTTCGAAACTCCAAGCGAAGTACAGATGTGACTAAAATGATTATCTAGTATTGCAGAAGGCCCAAATTCGTATATATTCTTAAATCAAATTAAATATTCGCCTCCTTAGTGCAACAAAGTAACAAAGTGTTGACAGGTTTAAGAAGCATCATGCACGGGACACATTCTCCTGGCGTTTGGTTGGTCCACAAAACCGGGAGCACGTGCTTCAATTCCCCAAATACGAATTTTCGGCTCAATGGAAAATTGAAGAACCAGAAATTCTAAAATCGGTCATCCGAGTTTTTAATTTACATTTAGCTTTGTCCTCTCTCATAATTTCAATTATAGTATCAGAGTTAATTTGTTAAATAAGTGGTGCTGCCCGACAGTGGGAAGTTACTGCAGATTTTGGTATCATTGGAACTGGATGAACACGGGTGACGAAGTTTAAGAATCAAGATTCAGGAGCCGGTATCTTTCGTTTGTCGATTCTCCTGTCCAGTTACTGACTGCCACAGCGCCACAGGTATTCCTTAAAACTTAACTCCTGGTCATAATGTTATGTACCATTATGTGAATAGCGGGAACGCATGTTGGTTTCGCGCTTTACCATGCCCCTCCTTACTCCCGTTATTATGATTCCCTGATCACTGATTCAGCATCAGCGCCCTGTCTGGTGGATTAGGTTGAGGTTGTAGGTTAGGTAATAAGTTCTAAGTTCTAGCAGGCTGGCTATGGCGATGGTCTGGGGGATCTCCCTAAACTTTGTAATTAGGGGCCACGTGTGGATCACATTCTATCTCACTCTCACACTTCTTATGGAAGGGAACTCACTCATCCCGGCTCTCACGTTACTCTATCTCTATGTAATTATAAATCAATTGAACGTCTCCATTTCAGATCCGCATTCATTCATCTTCATCAGCCGGAGTCGGACTTGGTGTAATGTACAGAAGCTCATTCTTTTACATCATAGTACCTACGAGCCAGAGCCCCCGCGTAAGTACGTAAGCTCCCGTAAATTATCAATAATAAGTAAGTAAATCTTAGGACCACAGACCACAGCCATTATTGTCTTATTCTAAATTAGTAGTAGCAGTATATATTCTTCGGCATCTGTTGCATTTGTGAAATGTTAGCCGTTTTCTACTATATTTGGACATATTACTGTATATGTTTTACATGGAGGATAGCGATACACAGTACTTTGGTAGTTAAGCATAACTGACTTTTCCTGATTTTTGTCGCTGAGATAGATAATATAGGTACATTAGTACATGTATGTATTAGTTACAGCTTGAATATACAGATTACAGAGCAGCATATTAACCGCATTTTTAGTAGGTACTCAGACAGATACGTTTACCCATTTAGCATGTATATATTTACTAATAGGAAAATTGCCTTCAATTACTCATAACTCATAACGCAGCCCATAATAGCCATAGTTCGGAGTTCGGAGTCTCATACTTCAGATGCAGATCATTCACCCATTTAATTAAATCAAAAGTCATAACATAAGCGTGTAGCCCCTTCCAAGAACAGTTATTAGTCCAGCAATAAAGTTCTTTACCGTTTAACTTTTGTGTTTACTTTCTAGGAAGAGTGAGCCACTCGTGTTGATATATACCTTATAATCAAAGCTGAGTCATCATGAGGGTCAAGGACATTAAGGATCACTTGATTGCGGATCTGGACTCAAGAATCCTCATAATAGACGGTGCAATGGGCACAATGATTCAGCGGCACAAGCTGGAAGAAGAGGACTTCCGGGACGCCCGCTTTGCGGATCATGACAAGAGTCTCAAGGGAAACAATGACCTACTCTGTCTTACCCGACCCAGAATCATTATTGATATTCATAAGGTGGGTACTAATTGCATCTCTAGTCCTGATTAATCACGCCACATTGTTCTGGAGTTGATCATTCATATTCATCTGGAACCAATTAACGGGTCCGTTCTGTAGGAGTACTTGAGGGCTGGTGCAGATATTATTGAGACGAACACATTTAGCGGGACCACAATAGCCCAAAGTGACTACGGGATGGAGAGTATTGTCTATGAGCTCAACTTTCAAGCCGCAGTACTTGCTCGGAAAGCCGTAGAGGAATTTGAAGAGGAAGAACTGAGGGCAAATCCAGATGGTTCAAAGACTCGGAAGTATGTGGCTGGGGCACTTGGGCCTACCAATAGGACGCTCTCAATATCTCCTTCAGTTGAGAAGCCGCACTTCCGAAACATAAGTACTTGAATAGTGTTACAGCGTTTAACTTGAAATTAATTAACAACGGCATGCATATATATTTAGCTTTCGACGAGCTTGTTACGGCTTACAAGGAACAAACGAAGGGCCTGCTAGATGGCGGAGCCGATATTCTGCTTGTTGAAACCATTTTTGACACCGCAAATGCAAAGGCGGCTCTCTTCGCAATACAGGAATTATTTGAAGAGGACGGCTATGCCCCTTCTCCAGTTCTGGTGAGTTTAAATAATGGCAGTTTGAAGTGTAACCAATTTAAGAATGAACTCATGAAGTCGTCTTCTTAGGTGTCAGGAACCATTGTGGATAAAAGTGGACGAACTTTGTCCGGTCAAACCGGGGAGGCATTTGTAATCAGTATATCCCATCCCAATCCCTTGTGGTTAGTGCCAGTACGAATTAGATTTGGTTGGCTTCTGTCGTGCTTAATTCGTAGTCGACTATTTTAATTTTATTTAGCATTGGTTTGAACTGTGCGTTGGGAGCTGTGGAAATGCGACCGTTTATTGAGCGCATCGGGAACATGACGAATGCCTACGTCCTTTGTTATCCAAACGCAGGTCAGTTTGTAGTCATATAAACCTACATAACTGTCTGAGCTGAATTAAATAATTTCGTAATTCTGCAAATATCTCATACATCTTACAGGTCTGCCAAATACGTTTGGGGATTATGATGAGTTGCCTGAGATGATGGGTGGGACACTAAAAACATTTGCCGAAGACGGGCTCATCAACCTGGTTGGAGGTTGCTGTGGAACGACGCCTGACCACATTCGGTAAGTAAGTTCCTTTGTAAAGAAATGTTCTGAAAATTAAGTTTGATACTTTCCATTTCAGGGCCATTGCAAAGGCCGTCAAAGGATGTAAGCCAAGGAAACGGTCTTCCGAGCCATTGTTCCCGAATCACATGCTTCTCTCTGGACTCGAACCCATGCGGATTGGGAAGGAGACTAATTTTGTCAACATTGGGGAGAGATGTAATGTAGCAGGGTCTCGGCTATTTTGTAGATTAATTAAGAACGGGAAATACGATGTGAGTTTGGTCCCTGCCGCTTCCTTAAGCTCTCACATAATTGTTCTCACGATCTTATACTTTCTTGTTCCAGGAAGCCTTAGAAATCGCTAAGCGACAAGTTGAGAATGGTGCTCAAGTTCTGGATATAAATATGGATGAAGGGATGTTGGATGGGGTGACCGCCATGGCCAAATTCATTAACTTGGTATCGTCGGAGCCTGAAATCTGCAAGGTATGTATCAATCTTCGAAGAGAAGTTTTGCCTACTCTTTACTTTTTTCTTTGGATTTAAAATACATCTTGAATTATAGGTGCCGCTCTGTATAGACTCGTCCAACTTTAACGTAATCCTTGCGGGTCTAAAATGCACGCAAGGAAAATGCATCGTTAACTCGATTTCCCTGAAAGAAGGAAAGGAGGACTTCGTGCTCAAAGCCAAGCTGATTAAACGATTTGGGGCTGCCGTGGTGGTGATGGCCTTCGATGAAGAGGGACAGGTAGGCTGAATGGGTGAAGAATGCAGATATCGCATCGCTCTTCTCATTGTACCTGATCAAGTGCATAGGTAATTTGAATATTTTAATTCTTCCAGGCAGCAGAGACAGACCGAAAAGTGGAGATTTGTGAAAGGTCATTCAGGATCCTCGTGGACGAGGTCGGGTTTAACCCAAATGACGTTATTTTCGATCCTAATATTCTCACGCTTGGGACCGGAATGGAAGAGCATAATAATTACGGCGTCTATTTCATTGAGGCAACTAGGCTTATCAAGGTTTGCAAAAACAATTATTGATTAGCATTCTCGTTGGGAATGCTAACATCATACTGATTTGCGGATTATTTGTATGTCGATAGGCGAAGTGTCCTGGGTGCCGTATCAGTGGCGGAGTTTCCAATATATCCTTTTCCTTCAGAGGAAACGAGACTGTACGAGAAGCCATGCACTCAGTTTTCCTCTATCATGCTATCAAGGTCGGGTTAAATGTTCTGAATTCTTAACTCAATAAAATTATGCGTCTCACTGTAAATTTGCTCAACTCTCGGATACAGGCCGGCATGGACATGGGAATCGTTAACGCGGGTAATCTCTTGGTCTACGACGACATTGAACCCGTGCTTCTCGGTCTCTGTGAATCTATTATATTGAACAAAGATCCAGAGGTGAGTTCTGGGTTCTTGAATTATTATTCTATCAGTTGAATTCCATTTTCACATTCTTTACTTACACAGGCAACGGAGAAGTTACTAGTGTATGCACAAAGCCACTCTGCAACTGAGAAGAAGCAGGAGAAGGAGGCGGAATGGAGAAGCGCTGACGTGAAGCGTCGTCTCTCTTACGCTTTGGTTAAGGTTAGTTTATTCGAGACTCCATAATTAATAAGTTTAAGAGAAACCTCAGGTTAATCTAACCTAAAATCAACACTGCTTCTCTGTCAGGGAATTGACCAATACGTAATAGAGGATACTGAAGAGGCTCGGCATCTCTTTGACCATCCGTTGAACGTTATTGAGGGTCCTTTGATGGATGGGATGGGTGAGGTTGGTGAACTTTTTGGTGCAGGTAAAATGTTCCTGCCGCAAGTTATCAAGTCGGCTCGAGTGATGAAGAAAGCCGTGGCCTATCTCATTCCTTTCATTGAGAAAGCCAATTCAGACTCTCCTTGTGAAGTAGGTCCATTGGAGCTTCAGCTCATGTTCGGTCAACTTGAATTTCAGGAATGCAAATTACAATGAGCTTACTTTCAGGTTCACACGGTTGGGACCGTCATTCTGGCAACTGTGAAAGGCGACGTACATGATATCGGGAAGAACATCGTGGGCGTCGTACTGGGATGTAATAATTACCGTGTGATTGATTTGGGCGTAATGTGCCCCAGTAATAAAATTCTGGAAACTGCCATTCAGGAAAAAGCTGGTAAGTCAGCAGAAGCTCCACTAGTATTTCGATATGCTAGAATAAAACGTCAGTTTTCCGTTTTCGTTCGTAGACATAATCGGGCTCTCTGGCCTAATCACACCCTCGCTGGACGAGATGATTCATGTTGCGAAAGAAATGAAGCGGCTTGATTTCAAGCTTCCGTTACTCATTGGCGGGGCCACGACTTCTAAACAGCACACTGCCGTTAAGATAGCTCCCAGGTACGACAATCCTGTGGTTCATGTGCTGGATGCATCCAAAAGTGTTCTTGTGGTAAGTCTGCTAATAGTTAACACTTTCCTCCAAGCCAGATTATAAGGTATGCAATTAGATATTGCACGTTTCTCTGTACAGTGCTCAGCGCTGCTAGACGCAAAGAACCGAGAGACGTTTCTGGAGGAGATTTCTGAAGAGTACGAGGACATCCGCGAGGACCACTACGACAATCTAAGAGACCGGAAATATTTGCCCATTGAGAAGGCCAGAGAGAAGAAGCTACAGCTGGACTGGTCAAATTACACTCCAAGTTAGTCAAGTTCAAGATCCGATATGAATTATGACGGCTCGTAGGAATTATGATTAACCTATCTGTCGCTCATTTTTTAGCCGTTCCCTCCTTCGTTGGAAAGAAAGTGTTCAAGAATTACAGTTTGAAGGAGCTGACTGCAAGGATCGACTGGAAACCATTCTTTGACGTCTGGCAGCTACGTGGGAAGTACCCGAACCGAGGATTTCCAAAGCTGTTCAATGATCCAACAATTGGTATGGACAATCGGCATGTTTACTCTAACAATAGTTTCTTATTGGATCACGCTAATCTGTGTGTGCGTCTGAGTAGGGGCTGAGGCAAAGCGCCTATTTGACGAGGCTCAGAAAATGCTGGAGAGCATGATCGAGACAGAGTCACTGATTGCCAACGGGGTTGTGGCATTCTATCCAGCAAATAGTCAGGGCGACGACATCCTGTTATATGGACCCGAGGGGACAGGCTCAACTCCCATAGGTGTTCTTCATGGTTTGAGACAACAAGTAAGCGGTACACCGTGTGACTGATGAATTAGTTGTAATTGGATCCAGTTTATGATATGGGGTGGTCCCTTCTGCGTTTCAGGCTGAAAAGGAGGTCCCGACTGAGCCCTACCTCTGTCTGTCAGACTTTGTGGCCCCGGTTGGCTCTGGGGTCACGGACTACATTGGCCTCTTTGCTGTCTCCGCTGGATTTGGCTGTAATGAGCTTGTGAAAAAGTACGAAGACCTGTCTTCGTATTTTGGCCAGCTCAGTTCAGTTTTGCAGTTTTCGGCATCAGTAGTTGAACTAAATGAGATTAATTTCAGGTATGAAGATGACATGGACGACTACAACGTGATAATGGTCAAGGCACTGGCGGATCGACTGGCCGAGGCCTTTGCCGAAGAAATGCACCTTCGTGTGAGAACTGAGCTCTGGGGCTATGATACTCAAGAGCAGCTTGCCGCGGAAGATATACTAAGCATTAAGTACAAGGTACGAAATTGAATGCTGGAACCCTAGTCATTTGTAAAACAAAAATGGGAAATATGCTTTAAACAAATTCGTCTGTATCGACAGGGGATCCGACCCGCTCCAGGCTATCCAAGCCAACCGGATCATACTGAAAAGCACTTGATGTGGACCCTGCTCAATGCGGAAGAGGAGACTGGGATTGTGCTAACAGACTCCCTGGCCATGGATCCCGCCGCCTCTGTCTGTGGCCTCTACTTCCAACATCCCGAATCCTCCTATTTCTCTGTTGGAAAGATCCATAGGGACCAGGTTAGTAAACTCAATATAATTGCCTATGATTGGGCTCGAGGTCTATTCAGTGTTGATAACAGAGTCTTCTTGTTTGAAACAGGTGGAAGACTATTCAAAGAGAAAAGCTGCCCCGCTCGGAAGTATTGAGAAATGGCTCAACATTAATTTGGCCTACGAGAGAGACGATGAGAGTGTTGGGGACGATGTATCAAAGTAAAAGTAAAGACGTA
>JAQFZY010000933.1:0-19849 GCA_034696285.1 Hypogastrura burkilli
TTCGTTTCACGGTAGTGATTCGTCATTCCGTGTAGCACGTAGGGCTACACGCAAGCGCTCGCAAGAGCACTTGTTAAGATGAATCTTAGTCAAATTGACAGATGAAGTTTAAATTTTCTAATTAAATATTGCATTCCAATCTCCAACGCATTGGCATTTACGAGTACCTCTGAAACTATACGTTTGTTACTGTTAAAATCGCGAATCAAAACTAATCACCAGAGTTTCTGGTGCTGGGGCTACTATGTAGTAGTGTAATGTTCAATGGTATTTTTGACGTTTACTTAAGCTAATTTGGTTGACCTTCGTTTAGCCTTATTTCTTTGTCGTTAAAAAAATTTACAAATATTCCCAGCCTCCTTCTATGTATATATCCAGGATATCAAATAACAAAACCCGATCTTAATTAGTCGTTTAGTTGTTGCTCTACGATTTTTTAAACATGTGGACAATTTTCGGCGTCACGCTGTAGCTTAAAAATATTAAATAGCTTATTACCAATAGTTTTTGATAACTGGAAGCAGACTCCACGGATTAACGACATCGGTCTTTATAAACATGAACAATGAACATGCACCATGACCACAAGACAACCCTAACTCCAATTCACAGCATAGTTAAGCTAGTATTGGACTTTGGGCTGCACCATCACCACCCCTAACAACCCACCGAAGTTGCGCATTCTGCATCTTTTTAACCTAACCCTCGGCGCTATGCGCCTACCGATCGGCTAGGCAGACGATTGCTTGTAATGTTAAAACCAAACTTAACTTAATAAAGTCAGACATAGTACAAACAAAACTAAAGGGTTCTGCCAGGGTGGCGGGTGGCCTGATTTTAGGGGCGTTGCTGTGGTGACGAGGACGTGTAGTTGATCTCAGTTCTGTAGGAGCGATGCAACAAGTACGTACAGGAAAATATCCAATCTTTGACCCCCTCCCACCCTGAAGCACAAGATCGTACGAATCAATGTACCCTCATCCCCCTAAGTACGTACACGATTTTTTTTGCATAATGGGACGTATTAGTCGTTTTAGTCGCCTAATATTCTGTCCAACGAACTGGTTCTGTGCTTTGGTCATAACGTGTTCGGTGCGATTTTTTGCGGGACGGTCAAAAAACAAGATATACTTGTTTTGAGGTGTACAATTAGTTTGAAGCTAAATTTTGATGCTGGTCCTTAAAAATATTTTTGCTGTGGTGCTCAAAGATGCAGAGTTAGGATAGCACTTCGATGGTAATAGGGGTATGTGTGTCAAAGGCTCCGTCAAGTGTATAGATTCATGTATGCGTATGCAGTATGGATATGAGATGTTTCTATTCTTACTGACATTAGGCCTGAACTCCATATACAAAGGGCATTTTAAGGGACGGTCCAACCTTTTATTTGTAAATAAAAATCTAAGTCCGTGCCCATTAGTATTAGTCATCACCGCCTTTCTACTGAAATACAACTATTTATTCCCTTTCTTCCCCCTTTGTCTTCTTTAAAGAAGGGTTCGTTTATTGATGAAAGGGTAAGAGAAACCTTCCGTCTAAAAAAAATATTTGGAGTTTTGTTAAATATGACATACGTACGCACATTTCTCCCAACTCCTACCCCCTTTGTCGTACAAATTCGTACTTTCTGTTACCCGCACCCCCCTATAAACCTGTACGTACTTGTTGCATCGCCCCTAACACAGACAGCAGAGCTACCGGTCCTACTACTCCCCACCGCCCACACCGCCAGATGATTAAATTCCAAGTGTATGAAATAATCGAGAGGTGTGGGCTAAAATACGAGTCGGCGGTGCCGCTTAGACGTTAGAATAAAGCGTTACGGGTAAGAAATAGGGCGGCGTGGGTTAAATTAGGGCTGTATGGGTTCGAATGTTAGAAATAGGGGGTGTAGGCCTGCTCACCTGGCACTCAAAGTCAAGTACCGATACCGATAAGAACTTCATACAGAGTATACTGCCTTTAAATGACCTTCACAACCAGCAACTCTCTTTTCATGTGTAAATAGATATTAACTGCTATATTTGGTGACATCCAGAGTGATCAACCTAATCAACTACACAGTGGAGAGTGCCCCAAGGTTAACTTAACGATTTACAGAATATTGTCTCAGTGAAAATGTTACCGGTATTTATGGATATAGGTGGTAAATTTTAGACACACCGCTCATGTTACATACGAGCTTTAAGTGTGCGGTTTAACCTGTTCCTGTTATGTTATGCTACTTTTTTGTATGTATTTACAATCGTGTGAATTTTCCGCCATCATCATCGGCTGTAGCGGATCATAGGATCTCCTCAACGTCTGGGAACGTTTGAATTGTTTCTACTTTCTTTTAAAATCCCGAAATTATAATTACAATTAGAAATTAGAGATAAGGGATCAAACGTTTAGTTCCCGTCTTTCTTACGCAATTCGGTTTTCTACTGTCAACTGTTTAATTAAATTCGTTACATTCCGGGTCTACGAAAGTCTACCAGCTACGAGTGACGAGTGTCATCAATCTTTGTCAGGTTTCAGCACCAGGATCGTGCTTGCATCGGGCAAGTGCAAAGTGTCAAGAAAAAGACAAAATAAGTTAAAAGAGTCAAAGCTTTGAAAATGGTTCGTGTTGACATCGACTTCGGACTGGGTTCATTTAGAGTGTCTAGCTTAATTGTCAGTACTGGTCCTAGTAGCAGAATGGACGATTTCAAAAGGCAGGTTGCCAAAGGATTGGTAAGTGACAGTGCATCTTTTCTAAATATGTATACTGATTCATACATCATATGTCATAGGGTTAGATATACATACTATGTACTATGTACAACAGTACAGTTACAGTTTACAGTTACCTAGTCTAAATGTTTACGTATTTACATTTTTGGTCTTACTTTAGTGTTTGGACCATGAGAGCTTCTACTTGACTTACAATGGCAAAATCCTACAAGATTTGCCGATGATGACGGATAATGAAACCATTCCAGTTATCGCAGTTCCGAGGCTTCTAGGGGGAAAAGGCGGTAAGCATATAAGCGGATCTTTTGGTCTAGTACTACTTCTTAATACTAGTCTAAAATCTAGCTATTATAAAATTACTGGAAGGCTTGCTTTGTCATCACAATTCAGGCCGTATTTCTCAAACCAGGCCCCAGGCCCACTAAATCACGCAAACAAAAAGTTATTACCAATCGATGACAAAAGTTTGCTAGTCAGAATTTTAGGGACAAAGAGTCAGCCGTGAAGGTCCAAGGGCAAGAAACATGGCCCCTAGCAATGGATATTCTTTACTTTTACATTTTTCAAAATCGATAGCGAATTTGACACTTTTATATCCCCCATAGCCCATACCAACCATAACCAGAGTCGTTAAATTATTCTAACGCATCACCGAACCACAAATTCACTGCTCACATGTACTTTATTAAAATTAACAGAGTATTCAACTATTCAACAGCAAAGCGTTCAATGAGCTCAAACTTTCCACTTTCGCATCCGTTTTGATCTAGATAGATTACCGAATACAATTGACATTGACCTTTTTGTTACAGTTAAAGCGCTAATATTAGAGGTAATTGTATGCTGACATACAACCTAACTCAACGTAACTAATCCTGCTTCCTAAATGACATAAATCTAAGCTGTAGTATATGGCAGCGGCATCCCATTCGGGACATTCTTCCGTGACCTATCTTTATGTGGTAAGCATTCTACTATGTTAGATTTTAGATTGATTTAGTTCTTTAAATTATTAGTATCCAATTACTAAATCCCATGTTTGTAAGAATTCGTACGGAACGTAGACAACTTCGTAAGCGGCGGAGCTGCTTGCGCAAGCGCAAGTATTAGACAGGAGCCGAAGATGACGTCGTTACTAGTATGTACTACTTATTTCTATTGTGGCAATTTATGATTTGTTTATATTTTTGCAAACATAGGGTTTGGGTCAATGTTAAGAGCCATTGGTGCTCAAATTGAAAAAACAACAAATCGAGACGCTTGCAGAGATTTATCGGGAAGACGACTCCGCGACATCAACGAAGAACAGAGGCTCAAAAGGTGGTTCGCGAGGCAGAAGGAGAGAGACGAAGAGAAAGCCGACAACAAGAAGAAACGGTTGGAGAAGCTTCGAAAAATCTGCGAAGGGCCTCCATTACCAATTATGGATGACGAGCAGTACAACCAGCAACGAGCTGACATGCCTCAGTCTGTCTTTGACGCTGTCGACAAAGGTCAGCATTTTACTTGTTTATATAGAACTCTCATTGTATATATCTTAATTGAAAATTAATATTGATGATTTGAGGAACCCAGGAAGTATGTGGGATACTCAAGGTAGACTGGAAAAGTAAGGACGTAAAATTAATCCTCTACTCCTTTTCAGGACTGGAAGTCGCTTCATCCTCCAAATCGGTAAAGGCACAGTCTTCTATTGCGACATCATCCTCTTCAGGTTCTGCAGAAGAATCAGATCAAATAGAAACAAAAGATACTACTGAAAAACCGGATGTTAAAAAAGAAATGGTGGGGAGAACTGAGAAAAAAACACCTGTAAAGTTGAAAAAGACGATGTAAGAATTCATGAAGTCTGGAAAAGTGTGCGGAAGTATCTTTCATTTAAGTTCGGTTAACTCAATGCGAGAATCATTTATCCGACGGAAACACATAATGTAAATTCGCGTACTGAAGTACGGTATTATCTCCATAAAACGCTGGCGGCGTTTATTTAATTTTGGACCTCTGCTGGTGGTGTTTATTAGGAGGTAGTGAACCCTGTAAAGAGAATTAATAGACCAACATCGGACATTTTGTCTATACTTATATTTCTGCATAGTCTCCGTGCATTTATATGAGGGGGCGTTTATTTCTAAAAATGTCTAACCGAGAGGGGCGCTTATTACCGTATTAACGTAGTAAAGACGGTTATGCAATTGGTTTGTCCGTCGGTCTGTCTGTCTGTCTGTCTGTCCCCTTTAAATTGCTTCCTTTCGGTCCTACTTAACTTTGTATAATAAGAGTGTCAGTGCGTCGCTTCGACGCGATCGTTCTACCCGCTCCTACTGAGGCCGATTATCATTCAATGGAATTTTTACAACGCTTAACATTATGCAATTTATCGCTCACTCCATGTCTTGTTTCCTCGTATTTGTTGCCAACTCCTGAGAAGCTAAATATTTGACATAGCTCTTTTCACGGGTCGCGCGGCTAAGCGTTTAACCAGTTTTCAAATGAAGGCTTTATGTGCGATCAAAGCATGTTTTTAATCTAATTATCAAACTGAATCCTAATTAAAACCAACAAGAACATAGAGCATATTTCATAGAAAAATGCTACTATTGAGAAGCAACATTACACATAGGGCTCTAAATTTACAAAAGACGGAGCGTGTATATATTGCTCATTATTACCGTTCCTGGGCTTATAGACTAATGAGCAGCTGATCAAGAAACAAGAATACAAGTCATAACGATATTCATTTGAAAATGCTAGTACTGAAAAGCAGAAGTAAATATTTGGCTCTTTTAATTGCAGCATTCCAAACAGAATTCAATTTTCCAAAGTTTCTTTGGTTGCTATATTAACTGCGACACTGTCCTGTTAACCGTCTAGTTGTGTTGTTATAGCAGCAACGCTGGAAGCGTAATTTCAAGAAGGCTTTGTTTGGACTTAAACAACTTTCTTTTCGCGTAGCGGTTTTTGATATTTTAAGTGTGTTCTATTGTTCTGATCTAAAATACTTAGAGCTGTGTAACCTTTGTGGAACTTATGAAACTGATTTAGCGTTTTAGAATTGAGTAGCAACTAGTCAAACACCATCCTCACTATAACCTGGCGTTAAAAGGACAGCTTATAGACAACGGCTATGCTTCCACGCGATACTCCACTCAGCTAATGATTACATGCTGGCCACACAGTTTCCAAACTTCAGATCTGCTTCCATACTCCACTCAGCTAATTATTACATACTGGCTACACAGTTTCCAAACTTCATCTCTGCTTTCCCTGTTCTACTCAGCCAATTATTACATGCTGGCCATATAGTTTATCGTTAAACGTTAATTCAGTTTCTATCAGTTAATACTGTTTATTAGAGAGGCGTTTATTTGAAGGGAGGCGTCTAATCGGGATAACACGGTCGTAGAATTTATCGTTTATATGTGTCATATCTGTGTATTGAATTTTGAAATTGAAGTCGAATTTATTTTTTTCTAATTTACTTAATGCTACTTTCAACAGGTGGGATGAGGATTTAGACTCCGGTACGAGTAGCAGTGACTCAGACGACGAAGTTCCACAGAAGAAAGCTAAGCTGACTTGATGAAATTGAAAGGTTCCTTTGTCAATTCGACTTTATATCGTATGAGACATAATGAATTTAATATGTCTGTGCGTAATGAATTTCTTTAACTTCGCCTTTCAACTGCCTCTCCGAATAAATTATTTGTGCTACGCAAACCGCAAAACAAAAGTATTCATTGAGCGGAATTTTATTTGTGAACTGTATAAGCATCTTCGCTACTGTTGCATCTTCGCTAGTGTTGCATATTCGCAACTGTTTTCCAATATATGTATAAATGGATGTACATACATAGTAGAACTGTAAACTATAATCTTCTTAATATAGAGGAAATATTGGTGTCTAAGATGATAGTATTCATATCGCCGACAAGTTTTTTTTAATATTTAGAAAGATGTAAAACAAATTACGGTATGATTTCTTCCCTTCTAATAAGTTCCATGTCCAGTAAATGTAATATTAACTCCTTAGAACATCTAATAAAGAATCGCTATTTCGTATTTCATACAACTCTCAAATATATACTTAGCAATAAAATTAAAATGTCATTGTTGCGTAACTAGGATTCATAGCTTGCAGCTAGGATTAGCGTTATCACCTTGCTGTATTTATTATTCTCAAATAAATATCGTAGTAGGTAGAACTACATAGTAAGTTCGACTGCTAAAAGTACCTGGTGTACGGAATATTCCACAGAATTTGGAGGAAGGCGAGGAGAGGAGGAAGTCTAAAAAGTCATGTCTAAGGTCTAAAACATTTAAAATCTGTAAGGTCTTAGGTCTAATTTTTTCGCACGGTATATACCGTAGGTATGATTTTATTCGGCTCGAAGTCCTTCATCTTCGCGAGAGCAACTAAATACGTCTTTACCTATATCGTATTTTGTGTACATATAGCCTTCCCCAATCAGTATCAGTAATCAGTAGTCTCAACATAGGAATCCTGACCTCCCCACGGCTACGACAAGTTCTGGTTTCTGTTGGGGAGGTTTTGTAGCAAAAGTCAAGGCAATTATTTGACTGGGGAACCAGACTATCCACCAGAAACACCACATCAAAAGAGGTTTTGGATGCATTCATGATTGCTGATTTCTATGCTATACTGTGCGTCGTATTCGCTTCCATTCATGCTTTCCAGTACAGTACATTTAGATTAAGCTATGAATGTCACGTCACGTGACGATTGATGCAGCTCAGAGTTACTTTATAATTAACCTTCCTGTGCCCGGAACATTGATAGGGATGGTATAGTATAAGCATAGTTAGATTTATGTAGTAGTTACGTAATGTTAAGGGAAAAGTACTTGATGAAATAAACTTGCTGGCATCAGAGATTAGCGTACCTAGTTTTAAGGGAAACTAAGGTATACACACATAACACATATCCCTATCACACCACAACTACTACCTAAAGGTCTGCGGCTATTCTATTCAGTGTTGGGGTGGGATGTTGGATTGGCGACTGTAGCCGTAGTATGTGAGAGTTGCACCCTATTGTTACGTAACCGCAATTACTTTTTACTACTTCTTGACAGAGCTGTGAGGTTATGTGCATGCAATACGCAATAATCGTGATTGTATAGCAGGACAGGGCACACTTAAGAAATACATAGAAGAGCGTACGAGGGACGCGGACCGTGGACGATGAATTCAATGTGCCTGACTTTGAATTCATCCAGTGGACAAGTCGATTCTATTTTGTATTTTATACATATTAAAGTGGTACAGCGCTTAAAGCACTAATGTAATAACTGTTAATCTTTTACTGTAGCTATGTACTATACATATAAACCGAGTAATGGCTCATCCAGGCCTAAAGTTCATTGGTTTTTTATAACAATAATTTAAATATAATCGGAAGACGCTTCGGACACTAGTGTAAACAGAAAGGTAAGAGAAGTATGCATTCGTGCGACGTGCGATCTTGCAAAACTTCATGTATACAACATTGTTGTAAAAATGTAACCCTGCAAACGTTAACTACAAAGTATTGATTTTACCTACATAGAAGATCGAACCTTGAACTCAAGCGTCTAATGGAATGCCGGCATTAACTGCATTTGGACGCCGTTGGCAGGCGGGAAGTGATGATTTCGTATTTCCAGGCCTTCTGGACACCTGTGTCAAAACATGCTGGTATATAATTTTGGAAATTATATGATAAAATTAAGAGATTTTTAAAAATTAGTTTATGCTGACAGGCAAGGCCGAGTTGGAGGTGTTCTTACTCTAAAAGTGTTAAACGTTCATGTTCAGAGCAGCTAAGGCTATTGTTTAAACTTTTGGATCTCGCATAAATGAATGAGACAACTAGTATAATTAAATTAAAATGTTAGACACAATTAAGTTCAGCATTCTCACTTTACCCTGTCCATAACTGTAACAACTCCAAAGAAACTCCTTTTAAACGGCGTTGGTATAGATCCATTGAGTTGCTTAGTGACTTTACGTGTCACGCAAATGTTACTTCTTATAACTCCTATTTCTGTTTTTAGGTTATTGGCCACACTCGTAGTCGTATTGGCCCAAAATGAAACATATTCCTCTCCAAATGGAGCCCAGCTCAGAATGTATTTGTACGGGATGATGGCTTCTCTGCTCGTAATAATTGTGGCAGACATGACGGCGGTGAGGTGTAGTATGAGGGGTTCCATTATGAATGCGGATTCAAGGAAGCTTCTGGTGCCTCTTATTTATGTTCGGTGAGTTAGAGTTGTTCGTAATTCGTAATAACATTCAATAAACTGCGTCGTCTTTGATTTGATTATTTCAAATTTCAAGACATAGCATACAAGCTGTGTTGTATGTATTTAATTAGAAATTGGATTTTGTATTTCGCCTCAGCGTAATATTGGAAGCAGTTGATACTGCGTGGAACACTCTGGGAACGCTCTGGGCATTTGGGGAAACTTTCAGTGACTTTGAGACTGAAATTCCAGGAACCATGCACTTCATACGACGTTTGTAAAGCTGGAACTATCACTGCTAGCCGTATGAATTTAAACCTTTAACCCTGTATCTTTAATTTCAGGCTTCATCATTTGTAATTGGATCTCTCTAGTAGTTCTGGGACTATTTTTTGCATTCCTCTACGACCCGTTCGGAGGAAAGGAATACTCGGATGAGGTTCTACAGACTGCGAAGTCTGAGTTTTGGGAAGGTCGTTTCAAACGGTACTGTTGTTACTTTGGATGTTTTGAAAAAAGTGGAACAGTTCGAGATGGGTTCAAAGAAGTCGGAAGTATGTGAGCTTATGCTAATAATTCGCGATCTGATCCTTAATACTTTTTTATTATTATTTTTACGAATTTTTTTCTGTTGGATCTTTCAGAAGTTATTGCTTTCATTTTGAAGGACACAAACTTCATTGCTACAGACGTGCTTGCTGGACTATTCGCACTCTTTCAACGAGAGCAACAACGAAATAAATCAAAGCCACAAGCCGTTAAAATAGTTTCAAAGGCGTATAATGTCGATATTCATAACCCTAGCAAAGCTGTCATACGAAACGAACCCACCACAGCCATGCGAGCGGCCACAGAAATAGACGCCGTAGTCCTGATTGATTACTATTTCAAATTCGTCAATGGTTCAACCGGTTGGCGAGGCTTTCTTATAAATAATCGCAAGGAACGTGGGCTTAGTCGACTATGGAATAGTGCAGTTTGCTGTGGATGCTGGAAGCAGTAAGAAAAAGCCATGTTGGTTTCATACGATTATTTATTAAGCATACATTTAACTGAATATGTAATTACTCTTCCCGTCAGGCCGTATTCCACAGAAATTGAGGGTGATAACTGCTGTTTTTGTAGCATGGGTGCACTCAAAGAAACCATTACTGATTTTCGGGAAGCTGACTTAGTCTACGTTTCCTTCAAGAATGACTATTACGAAGTTCCTTTTTACATTATTCTGGATCATCAGACACACACCTGCGTTATTGCGGTACGAGGAACCTATTCCGGGAAAGACGTAATTACAGACCTAACAGGCTGGCCAATACTTATGAATGTTCCAGGGTTACCTGAAACTTATTTGGTAAGCATAAACATCATGGACATTGGCATGTTTTAGAATTTTTAATATCAAATCTGTTTAAACTTGATAGGCTCATCATGGGATGCTCCTTGCTGCAAAGTGTGTCTATGAAAAGATGAAGAAGCTTGGGATTCTTCAAAAATTGAAAAAGGAATATCCCGAGTATAACCTTGTTTTAGTTGGTAATGCTCCTTGAAGGTTAAGTCAGTCATTGTCCCACTTGGCCCTGAATCCTATTTGTAAGTGTCGTTGACCTAAATTAAATAGTATTTATAGACTGTTTTGTATTGACTTTAGGTCAGAGCCTTGGAGGCGGGACAGCCACTCTTTTGGGGCTAATTCTACATGCTGAGTTTCCTCTCTTAAGAGTTTTCGCTTATAATCCTCCAGGTAAAATTACCATATTGATAGTAATTGAACACACAATTCGAAGCAAAACAACTGCTTGAACAAATTGAATGCCAATACTCAGGTGGACTCCTCTCTTTGGATGCGGCGAAGTGGACCGAAACTTTCACGACTTCCGTTGTATATGGTACGGATGGCCTTGCCCGGTTGAGTCTTGCGTCATTGGAAATATTTAGGAAGCGTGTTGTCGATGCCATATTTGACTGCAAAACCCCAAAGGCAAGGGTATACTTATAAGGAGTAGCTCACACTTAATTTCTGTACTTACTCGATTTTTATCTTCATTACAGTACAAATTGTTAATGGGGGCCTTTGGCGCACTATTCGGCTACAAGTCCAAAATTGAGTTTACGTCAGACTTCAAAAGCCCTGGAAACGAAAACACGGTAAATACTCAAAGGTCCATCATACTACCATTATAACATAGCAGACTTTTTGCTGCTATATGTGCTCATTACACTATCATTAGGCCTATATAACCTCTGGTTCAGAAGATGATGAGTCTTCGGAAACGAGAAATAACCTTTCAGCTACTGATGTCTTCAAAGGCCCGATGATGTACCTTCCAGGCCGAATCCTTTATGTCTCGGAAAATCCGGAGTAAGCTTCTTTGTCAGGAAGACATCAATATACTAGTCTGCAAACATACGACTAATTCTCAATAAATATATGGATATCCTAAATAGATGGTCCGAACTGAAGGATGATGTAGGTTCCGAAGTAGTACAATCGAAATTTGAAATGAGATGGGCGGATCGTGAAGAATTTCTGGAGATTGTTATTTCCTCCAGACTGTATGCCGATCATTGGCACTTTCAAATGCTTGAAGCGTTTGCAGAATATAAAAGGAATCATAATTCCCCCAATGTTACTAATGAAAATACTCCTATTGAAGTTTAGAGTTAGCTCAGCTCAATTTACAGTCATGTAAGTTACGTATAAATTCGCTTTACCATAATATGCTGTTCCGTTTTGCATATTAGAAAGACTGATATTTAAAAGAATAAAATCTAATGTTGTGAACTTACACGTATGCTGCTACCCAAGTTAATCGCCACCTTAAGCTAATCTAAAACGGATGTTTTAATTTGGATTTGGAGGTCTGTATCCTACTACAATAACTGCTTCACAATACAAGGTGGATAAGGCACGTATCTCCATGAAACGCAGTATCAACCTAACCATAGGGTAGCATCTTCAGTTTTTATGTTCGATATGCAGTAGAAATACATAGGTATAGGTATGGGTTACTAGTTTTACTACCTCCAATTAAGCCAATCCCATAAGCAGAACCTACCTGAACATGTTTGGCAAGCCTTCCGTACGATCATAGCAGGGACTAAAAAAAATACCAACTATTTCATCACAGAAATACTGGATCCTGCCTCATGTCTATGAGCGAGTTGAAGAATAATGAATTTTACAGTCATGCTATGGTTCATCCACCATCCAGTAATTGGCGATTCCACATCAGATTTATATACATATGAAATCTCAGCTCCTTAACTTGGGTTATAATGTACCTACTACATACTTAGGTATACATATATCTATGTACATATATCTATGTCTTGTAATAACGTGCGCTGGACAGTCGTTACATACATAATAGTTGAGGCTAGGCAAGTAAGACCTATAACAATAAGAGTCTTGTTGTTGATGGTCATTGGAGCTGAACGGCCGAGGACACAAGATCTATTCTTGGGCTTCCGGAAAAGTCATGGAAACGAGAGAGGACAATACGGAAAAGTAGGTCAATACCAAATGAAGTCACCGGCCCATAAGTGAACAGAAACCCTTTCCTTAGATACACGCTGTTATGTTGTTGTTGAGTGACGCTAAAAGGGACCAATTTATCTCCAAAGAAGTTTCGTATATCTGCTACTCTTTGAAGCAGTATTTAATTTCAGTCTATTTGTAACCATCTACTAACTAATATGTAGACGTATCAATAATGGGCTGAGGTTGACCAATGAGTGAGAATTCCGAGGACAATAACTACGACACCAATATCAATATAACATTTTTGAGTGCAGTGAGAACAAATATTTACAAGTGCAGTTGACCATCCGACTGAAAAACTACAAATTAAAGCTAACCAAAGTTGGATTAAAAAGGTTTCTAAGGCCAGAAGACTATGGGGTATGTTGAGTTCGGGGTTGGGGGAGAAGCAATTGTCGTTGTCGAACTCTTAGCTTGGAACAAATAAAGATGCCGGCCTTAATTATTTTTGGGCGACGTTGGCAAATCGGGTCTGATGATTTAGTTCTCCCCTCAGTAATCGATCTCATCTTACGACTCGTGTGGTATGTTCGTAGTATTTATCATAAGAAGTTTGCAAATTATAACCGCATTTTAGATCAAAAAGTCTTATGTGACGATCGTGGTGTATGTCCGGCCGTCCGTCTATCTGTCACATTCGAAATTGCTCTGCAGTTCGCATGTAATTGAGCATAATAAGCCGTTGTAACGGGCATAGCGAAGTAGCAAAGTGCGATATTGAAATGATATAAGTAATACATAATGTTGACCGACGTTGCGTTGTCGGCAACCTACAGGTTGAATGTTTCACCCAGACCAGTCCCTCAAAAAAAGTATGTCCAATACCAAGACTACGTTTACAGGTATAATAGAAAAATTTTGATTGAAAATAGTTATGAATCGGTCCATTGGTTTATGCGTTATTGCAAGACAGCTGCAGCCAGAATAGTGTGACCTCTCCAAGGTCAACGGAATGTCCCCGGTCAACTCGGCTAGTGCTGTTTGAAAGAGGTGGGTGATACGATTCGAAGGACACCTCACTTTCGAAATAGGACCACTCGAAAGACGAGTTAACCTTGACCCTGACCCGGGAGTAGGTCAGTTATGGTCAACTCTATACAGACTTAACATCGCAGTAAAATTAGAAATCGATTGGTGAAAACAGTGTGGGATTCGGTTGAGTGGTCTTGTGAGTAATTTAATCGATTTAAGTAACCAAAAACGAAAGTGTTTTTCAATCGGTGGTTCTTGAAGTATTGAGGCGACGCGTACAGACAAACAGACAGAAAAGTGAAAAACATAAAGCAGCTCCGCTAAATAATAAGCTTCTATTTGGTTTTTATATGTTTTCCGTCTTCTATATTATGGTAATGGTATGATTGGTAATGGTTACTGGCTGGTCGGTACGAATTACTCCGAATTTGTGCTTAAATAAACTGTAATATGTTCTATATGTATGCTACATGGAAAGTAGCATAATACAGATACAATAAACCTATCGTGTTGATTGTTTTAGCATAACATGTGTGTTAAAAAATATCAATATTTCAAATACCCATATTCATAGTCTGCAATCTTGAAATACCAAAGTATTGATGTTGAAAAAGTCTTCAATATCGCCTGCACGATAGTGTAGTAAGTACAGGAAGCGGAACAAAGGTACTCATCTCTTTTATGGTTGGATTTGGATGTTGTAATTTAGGTTGGGAAAGGTGAAGTTTTGCTGGTAATGGTCTCAATAAGTACGAAGCAAGTAAACAGAGTAAGTATACTGTAGGCTGTAGGTGTAAAAGTCTCAAGTTATTGAGTTATTGACTTGGACAGACAGATGGACAGAAAAATAAAAGTGAAGTGTGTTAAAGAAAGTGAAAAGTTAAAGTGACAGAAAAAGTGTTAAAACATATTCTGTTGCCTATGTTAACTTGCCTGAAAGTACTTAAGATTAGAATTGAATTAATGTATTCCTAAAGAATTACAGACCTTCTAATTCTCTTCTGTTCAGCTTAAACCTTGAACCAAAATTATTTACGTAATATTTAGTGATGATGCTACATAGTTCCCGTACCGCATACAATGCATCCATGTTGTGCTATAAGACCTAAACATGTTGTATGTACATCGACGTAGTATACACGCTACTCTAATTTCAATTGTGTGCTCACATATTTGAAGTATTCGGAGAATAAAATCGGAATTCGCTATAGGCATTCGCAAAAAAGAATTGTGTGAACAAAAACCAGTTCTAAAGATGCAAAACTACAGCACATCATTCTTCAGACCAGAGTCAATTTTAATCCTTAGTAAAGAGCGGCGCTCTTTTATGTGTTCCACTTTTCTGTCTGTCCGTGTATCTGTTATGCCGTATATAACTGAAGATCCACGCGTCCGATTGCCAAACTCTTTTCACTAATCGATTTCTAAATTTTCTGTGATTTTAGTTCCGTATTGAGTTTGACCAGAAGTAACCTGCTTCCTGGTCAGTGTAAATGTGAACTCAAGTTCCCAACGGCACTATTTTTCAAGTGAGGTGGCCTTCGAAAGGTACCACCAACCTGGTTACAGCCGCAGTATCCTGGTTGGTCTATGACATTCAGGCTACACAGGAGACCAAATTTAGCTTGATGTGATGTTTAAAGCTGTCGGACATAGACAACTGAACCGATTTCAAACGGTTTACACCTAATTCATCCTTATTATGACCCAGAGTACATAGGCCATTGTTAAGCACGTTGGGTCAAAGGTCTAGGGTCGAGGTCAATTAGAGCAAAAACTATTTTACCAGTTTCAAAATGGTTTCCAGTATCAATTTCTTATAATAGTACTGTGTTAAATGCCATAGGTGGAAGGTCAGAAGTCAAGGTCAACCGCCTTTAAATTCTAATAATACGGTGACTGCTGGGTCGATCTGAAAACAGTTTTCACTATTCAATTTCCCTGATTGGCGTGGTGTAGGTAGGATGTCCAGTTAAATCCGACAGGTCAACGTTCAAGGTGTAAATTATTAAAAAATCAACGCATCAATATCAAAATGGCTTCCTTTAATCGATTTCTCATAATAGTACATGGTGTTAATAGAAGTCAAACGGAAGGTCAAATGTGCAAGCAAGCCGCGTTGAAGTGGTAATAAATGCATCACTGGATAGAGTATGGTTTCAAAAACGGTTATGACGATGTTTCGTAATGGCGCGGTGTTAAAGACGTCGGGTCTAAGATCAACGTCATAATAGCAGTCGCTGGCATCACATTGCTATACACTCCGCTCCTTGGCTATGCCCGTTAGAACTCGGTTTATTCATCCTAATTGCATTTTCCTCGTTGAGAGACTGAATAAATACATACATACATATGATTAAACAGTTTGAAACCGTTAATCAGGCCAGAAGATTACTTTTACTCTTAATCAGTGAAATGCCAATTGAGGTGGTAATCTTTGTAGAAATGTTTCGATGTCGAAAAGCTTGATTGAAGTTTCTGCCCTTAGCTTATCCTTTGTATAATACGTAATACTACAAATATATTATATGCATAATCTTCTAAACCCGCTGCAATTTACAATTTCTGCAATGAAAATATCGAAATTTGAACCTAAAGCTAAGCTTAGCACAGCTATTTTCTTCAAAAATTATGTTTCTAATTAATTTACGCAGGCTGATCATCCTGGCGGTCATAGTTTGGAGAATTGAAGAAAGTAGTCTGAGCTGCGGCCGAGCACGAATCTTCCTTATTGTATTCCTGGGCCTCCTTCACGTCAGTATTATCCTTGATGCAGCATTGGTTCAGAATAGTCGGAAGGGGTCCTTCATGGAAACCGAGAAGCGGAAATATGTCAATATATTTTTATATCTTAGGTTCGCATTGCATGCAGTTGATAACATATTTCGTGTTCCGGACTCCTTCAGTTGATACATAGATGTAATCTGTATTGCTTAACTCAGGATCCTAGTGGAGGTGATGTTAATTTCCGCAAACTCCACGGCCGCGTTCTGGTATTGGACAGGCAGCTTCGAGTGCAATGAAATAACAGTTCTCAATGGTAATATTTGGGTTACTCACCTACAGTCCGTATTCCAAAATCATGGTTTAAAAAAACATTTTCGATTCAACTATGGTTCTTGTTTTGTATCCAGGTATTATAATCTTTAACTGGGTCTTACTCGCCATACAGCTCCTCTTCGTAATTTACTGTTATGATCCGCTCGGAGCGTCTCACTCCCTTAACCTCCCCTATAAGGAAAACGGGGACTATTTTTCCAAGTTTGGAATTGACATGCCGATTACAAAAACAAAATATAGTAATCGGTGGGAGAACCGATGCAAGTTTTATTGTTGCTCTGGACTTTCCTGCCACGGAAGCAAAGATGAGGAAGTCAAGGACGCCTTCCGGGAAGTGGCAAGTAAGTTCCTTCCTACAATATGTGCATACATATTTATATTAAGTAATTTCATCTGGGTTGTTGAAGTAAATGATACATACATGCCACGTCTTAGCCTTCTCGTACAAAAAAGAAAAAAAAAAGGTATAAAAAGAATCAGAGTATTAATAATGCAACGTAAATATTTAGAAATATTTGGATCGGAGTTGGGCGGTGAGGACCTAGTTCCATCCGACGTTGTTGCGGGGCTCATTCTGCTTGCTGGGCAGCGGAAGAAACAGAAGTCGACTCGGATGATAAAAGAAGAGCGGACCAGAGAGCTTATTAGTCGGCCTTCCATGGACGTGATCTTGGAGGAGCCCAACGAGTGCAAAGCGGACGGAACGAACGGGGACTTCGAAAATAGTGTTGCCTGGAGGTCACCCAAATATTTGTCCCACTTTGTCAGGTTTGCCTGTGCCCCCTTCGGTTGGCTCCTGGTGGCACTGGACCGGAATAACCCAGTTCGGAGACTATGCAAGCACTCCTCTTGCTGCTCCTGTCTACCGTAAGCCCATTAAAGCATTGGATGCACGCTTCTTAGCATGGATTTGTGACCGATTGACCCTGATAGAAACCCTGTGTATGATGTATTTCAGGGGACGGGCTCAGAGGCAGTTCAGTCCTTCTGGAGACAACTGCTGTGGACTGAACAGCGCCGGCCTGATAGATATGCTGGAATCAGTGGAAGTGGAGGACATCCTCCATGTCTCCTTCAAAAACAAGTTGTTTGAGACCCCTTTTTACGTGGCCATGGATCATGAGACCAAAGCAATCGTGATTGGGATCCGAGGAACCCTTTCTTTCAACGACGTCTTGCTTGACTTTACTGGATGGCCTGTTCATATCCCAGGATTCCCAGCAACATTCAAAGTGCGTCAATAGTACTTCAGTGAGCAAAAGGAGAGTTCTGTCAAAGTGATTATATTTCCAATTCCAATACAGGCCCATCATGGAATGCTTATAACGAGTTTGAAACTAAAGGATAAAATAGAAGGCCTTGGGATTCTGCCAAAGCTACTATTAAGATACCCTGGCTACCACCTTATTATTACTGGTAGGTTATGTCATATGACGCCTTTTTACCTGGACGAAATGTGATCGACGCCCATTTTATTACAGTAATGTGTTTGTTTTTCTGTACAACAGGTCATAGCTTGGGCTCAGGTTGTGCCACAATCCTAGCGATGATGCTTAGAGACAAATACCCTACCTTAAAATCCTACGCCTATTCCCCACCAGGTAATGTTCTGACCAGTTGGAATCATTATCATTACACAAAAATATTAATTCATTAAATAAGTTGAAGACGCCAGCTTTCAACAGCCGCAACTGTGCGGTTTTCATGTTATTGTCTTATGAAAGTATTCCATTTCCAACACTTTTAGGTATAGTATTTAGATTCAGTAATGAAATATTTTGAAATTGTCAAACTATTATAAAAATTACTATCAATTTTGCGCTGTCCGCAACCTACAGGTCGCATTTCTCAACGTACTCCCATAAAAGAAATCACACAAAAAGTTATACCCAATACGAAGACCAAGTTGGAATAGGCGATTTTAAGGGTTAAGGGGCCATCGCTTAAAGAGCCAACAATATAGGCCCTAGCAACGGGTATTTTAGATTTTTTGCCGACGTTTGCTAAAAATCCTTATTTGTTTGTTATATGTTTATTATTTGTTTGTTATATGTCAGAGACAAGGCGATGAGAGTACAAGACTCGCAAAGTGTATTTTGCCTTTTGAAACCGCTTCTGTAAGTCATGTGATGTCAAATTGGATCCTGCTATTGGCTAGGTCCCCAAACTCTTGGTACCAAGCCAATAGCTAGCCCCTATTTTACATCACATGACTTACACATCTGTCACAATCTCTTCTATAACTTTGAGACTCTTTGGTTAGCGGCAGCGTCCCCCTCATTTCTCCTCTGTGGTTATATGTTTATTATTTGTTTGTTATATGTTTGTTATTTGTTTATCTAACTAGTATAAAATTACAGCCGATTTTCCTCTGTCTCATGGATCTTGGTCGCATTTCTCAACGTACGCTCACCAAAATGATCACACAAAAAGTTATGCCCAATACAACGACCAAGTGTGAATATGGGGTTTTTAGGGTCAAGGGGTCACCCCTTAAAAAATAAAAAACATGGCCCCTAGCAACGAATATTTTTTTACTTTTTATTTTTTGATTTTCTAAAAATCCTTTAGGAAATTGTTTGAACTTTTCCTTTCTCCATGGTCCATCGCAACCCGCCTAGAAATCACAAATCACAGCACCACGGCACGAATCACAACTCAGGTTCAGTTAGGGGGGGAGGGGGGGTTAAGCTCAGATGATAACATTTTAAAATAGACGAGATAGGACACGCAGTTAAATAAACTGTCAGAATCACGCTTGGAACAAATTAGTACAAATGTTTTGAATATTAAATAAATCCATTACCTTACTCTATGTATCTGTATAAATGGTAGATGGTATAATGTTAGCAAGACAGGAAAACTAAGTATCTAATTACGATGCTAGACGCTGCAGGTAAAATTTACGAAACGTGAAGGCAGATAATAGAAAAAAAAACGTAAAAGAACCTCTGATACACACATGTATACAATGTTGCTGTTGCAAATATATGTATGAAGTTTTTTAGAGTTAGGTTATCTATTATTATCGATTATCGGTAATAATATAATCGGATAGGTTATCGATTATCTAACTAAAGAAAATTGTTTTACGAATTCGTTCCAAGTTCCAAGCATAGAGCCAAACGCGCTATGCTTTGCAGCCGCGTGTGCAAGTATAAGACACGAGCCACAGGCGAGGTCGTTACTTATTATAATTACTTTTTTTTTACTTATAGATTTTTTACTTATAGAGAATTATAAAATTACTCCAAGGTTTGGTCTGTCCGATTGATCCTGATCGCAATTCTCAACCCAGACCCACCAAATCTCG
>JAQFZY010000934.1:0-19843 GCA_034696285.1 Hypogastrura burkilli
GTTCTAGTATCAGGGTAGGGTCTAGTACAATGTACGATAGATTTTAGGTCGGATGATTAAAGTGCCCAAAATCGTCAAATTTTGGTCTTATCCGGTAAGGTCCTTTAATTTTAGTGAGTGAGTAAGTTGTGATTTGTGACGTGCGTCAAAGGTGAACTTGGACACGTGCGTTTGTGATTAGTGACATGCTTGTTGGAATTAAAGATTCTAATCCCTGCTTGTTGGTATGCACTCTATGGCGGATATAAAAATGTAAACAATTTCCTTAAGGATTTCAGAAAATGTCAACACAATTCTAAAAAAATCCGTTGATAGGAGCCATGTTTTTGGCCCTTAAGGTACTGACCCCTTGACCCTAAAAATCCCATGTCATAACTTGGACTTAGTATTGGGCATAACTTTTTTTGGCGAGGTTTTGTTGGTGTAGGTTTAGAAATGCGGCCTGTAGGTTGATGACGGTGAGAACTATGTCATAATATTATATTGGTTAGAAGATTATATGCTGTACTTATATTTGAGAATTGCGAATAATGAGAGAGCTTTTGTATAACAAGTGATTAACATTTTATTTTATGTTGAACGCGTCATTCTGCTCTTACTATACACTTTTTAAATAATGCATGCTAATGCAGTTCCTTAATATTTATACAGGTAATGGAAAACGGGCTGGGAAGCTCATGATTGTTCATCAACATCATCGCACGCTAATATACTTCCGAAAAACATTCTAAAAATTCAAAGGACTGTTAATAGAAGCTAAAGTATGGCTATTGTACATTTGCGGATTTTAGAAAATAAATAGTAGGCGTATAATGGTTTCGCACATTATGGAAAAAAATTCGACCTGGGGCATATCGAAAGTAAACAATTATGAATAACAACTTATGAATACTTGTATGCATTTCTAAAAAGCTTAAACGGGGATAATAAAGCTAAATGCAACAAAAGGATGATTCTTACTATCTAAAACTAAAATGGATCTCCATTTTCGTCCCCCTACTATACATCCTAAATAAGTTAGCTACAATATAATGCATTGGTTGCTCTTTTCTCTGCATAATTATTTACAAGTAATTCAAGTGCTGAATCCTGAAGCATATAAAATTCTCCTTCTAGAAGTCTCTCGAATCAACACTTTGGCAAACGAAGACAGTCTCACAATAAAGTAAGTATAAAATAACAATATTTGAGTCGTTATAGATAGAAATCAATATATGTAAGTCAGAATGATGTTTCGCTTATTCCCTGGATCATATGTAACAATTATTAAGCTTAACATCTGGTTGGGCTTAGGGTTAATATTAGCACAATTCGCTGATTAAGATAGTATTGACACTTGACATATTTGGAAAACAGAAAAAAGTAGGGAAATCGAAAAATAAAGCCCTTTCCTGAGAACTACTGTATTAATCCTTATGCGGCTCGCAATTGTTAGAAAGTAAAAGTGGCAAACAACGCAGCACCTACTGCGAGAAGTTAAAGTTAGTTTCATAAAAATGCGTATACTGTAGTTGTAAGAACAGTCAAATTCAAATAATGAGAGTTAGTTATAATGGTTTAAACAATGGTTTTCATTAAATACTGCCGGCGTTATGTACACTTGTAGAAAAATCATCTTCCATTAAATTGAGACTAATAGACTAACGGGTGTATTTTTGAAATTTGTACAACCAACTAACTAAGTAGGTATTAAAGTGTCACTATATGTAGAGCTCACTACACTTTTTATACTTGTTTGGCAATTTTTTCTTTATATTTGAAGGTACATGACAGGTTTCTTTGAAAATGAAATCATAAACCTATGATTGGCTATATGCACATTACTGTTAATTAGGTAAAGGACCAAGAGATTGCTGGGACCGGGGATGTGATGAACAAGCAGGTTTGATTGAGTCATTAGCCTTTATCTGTATGTTCTCACTCTATTACAGAATATAAGGGTAACCCAAGTGTAGGCTAATATCTACTTCTCACTTTTTCGGTCTACAATAGTTTTCTCCTGCAATTAATTCCGAAGAATTTGACACGGGTGGGAAGCGCGTGCTTTAGTTGGACTAAGTTCCAGGATCCCCAATCATTCTTTAATTGAAACAAGTCCTCACTTAAATGTATATGTATAAATAGTCGTATTGCTTTGATTGATGGATGTGAAGAGCGGGAGCCTGAAGTGGGAGAAATGGGGGATTCCGAAGGAGTTCCGGTTTCCGGAATCCTATAGTTGCCTAAGTCCTTCTAACTTGTAACCAGAAAGGTTATTGTTGATTATCACAATCACAGACGTGGGGAAGGGTAATATTCTCTAACAGGGTCCGTGTACTTATATTTTACGAGTTAGGGAACAACTGGTTACGCCTAAGTTAGCCTAGTAATGGAGTTAGGTTCCTCAGTTCGGGTTAACGGTTATGGCTTGTTGGACTGGAGGTAGACCCTCTCACTGCTTGAGCCAGAAGGCTGGGACCCACTGTGGCTCTCGTTCAATGTAGTTAATCCGCTGAACCAGCTCATGGTACGTCCGCTCGATATCGTTATTTATAATTACCAAATCAAAGTAGTGCCCGTACTTCTCCTCCATTTCCCGGGCCTTCTCTATTATGTCAATCAGCTCCTCTTCCTGGAATAGTCAAAAGTAATGGTAAAGTTGAATTTTTATGTTAATTTCTAAGGCATAGCTGAGCATTTTGCCTGACTGCCTTCCTGCCTACCGCCTACCTGAAGATGATAATGGACGAAGCAGGAAGGCAGGAATCAGGAAGGCATGGAATTAAGAAATTGCCACACGAATTTCTTATATCCTTATCATTACAGGGCACAAAACTAGGCACAGTAAACATGTGTCACTTTTAGAGAAAATGAATAGTGATGAAAGGTAAACGTACATTTGGTACCGGAATAGGGCAGGGAAATATGTTTGTAAAAGTAAGACTTGAAGGCAATATTTGCAAAATAAGGTAGGAAGGCAGGAACGCAAGAGTTGTGCCCAGTGATGTATTAGCTATGTTCCAAGTTCCAAGATATACAAATACAACTTGGCTGTTGTCTCACCTTGTAAGCCTCGCCTCTCGAAATCCGCATCTGCTTGAGCCTTTCCAGCGGCGGCGGGGCCACGAACACAATGTAGGGCTTAAGGTCAGAGTTTCTGAGGATCTTGAGAGACTGTGGATGAAGATTGAGAACGCATATCCGTCCCACGTTGACCACACTTCGGATTGCATCAAGACTGGTCCCGTAGTATGCCTTCTCAAACTCACCATGCTCCACAAACTTCCGACCCAGAATATCTCCCTCAAATTGAGCACGGGTAATGAAATGATAATCCTGACCATCCACCTCACCGTCCTTACGCGTTCGACTGGTATCTACAGTACAGGAACATAATCCGATTAGTACTGAACAGTCAAGAGATCCTAATTGTGTCAATAATACATAAGGCGGGCCTTACGAGGCACGGCAGCAGCGAATCTTTCGGATTCCTGCATGAGTCTTTGTCTTAATTCATGGCGACCAATGTTAGGCGGGCCTATGAGGACTACGGGCCTCTTAAAACTTGCACGAGGGTAATAGAGGGACACTTCTTCGTAGGTTGGGATCTCTTCGGCATCGAAATCTAGGAAAATATTTGGAAGAGTCAGAATAGCTCTTGGACATCATGAGTGAGACATGTGAGACCTGAATATTAGGCTTACCATCATTAAATGCGGTGCTATAAGGGATCTTCTTCTTTTTCTTTTTATGAGTTTTGGCACACAATAAAGTTCCCCGTTTAGACTTTTCTCGTGATTCCGTTTCGCCTAATAACGTCAGCTTCACTGTTTCTCTCCTGTAATCAGAATAGAGGGAGGGAACATTAGGTGGTGTAATCATAGGTTGACTGTGTCCAAGGACCACAAGCAGTACTGGACATACTGTTCCTGGAAGGATTTGGATGGAATGAGGCCGGCCAATGCCTGATCTTCTTCACCCTCACGATGGGCCTGCCACCAGTTGGGATCTTCTTGACTAATAACATGAAGAACGTCTCCTTTGGCAAACGCGATCCCCAACTCACGACAAGGGACGTAAATGTCATCTTCTGGGTCATAATCGAAATGAGCCCGGACGTGAATCTGTGAATCAATCAAATCGTTATTGCCTAGACAAAGCCCAGAAATACGTACAAAATCCGAGGTTTGACTTGGTTCGGCTCTTACCAGAATTTCTCTTCGCTGAGTTATGGGGGCGGGGGCGGCGTTGGCAGGGACAATGAGGAAGGTTAAAGTTCCAGTCATTCGACTAAGGATATCACACACTTCGTTCACCGTTTTGGCTCGCATCTCGATACCGTTCACTTCTAATACTTCGTCCCCTTCGTGGAGCAGCCCACTCCGCTCCGCAGCTCCGCCCTTCACAATCCTTCCAATAATAACAGCGTCTCCGTCATTTCTAACAGTTGCTCCCTTCAAGAAAAAGTGGGCTAAGTCGTTAGAATCCATTCTAGGCACTAGAACTAATATTATTGAGCATAGCTTACGAGGGGGTCCTGAGTCTTCTCAATCCGGACGACCTTGATGTGATCATCTGGCTGGGGTTCAGGGATAAAAGTGACAGGCCGTGGAGACGTGGGAAGAATGACTTCGTCCACTGATTCTCCTAAATTGAGCGACGTTTCGGAGGATAGAAGGAGCCTCTCTCGTTCAGCAATCTTGTCATGAGCACAGAGGATTCCCTCGAAGTCTACTCTACTGAGGAGATCCACAAGCTCGGCTGACTCTGGGACTGAGCAATTGTAAAGGCTTCCCAAGCACTGACAAAACAGAAAACAAAATCCAGCTTATCATCATTATATCATCTTATAGAGTCATCATTACCAAGTCAAGCTGGCCATTTTGTCAGCTTCCAAAATAAGATATTCGTTCTCCCCACTAAGTTTTGTGACGCGCAGATCCCTTCTACTAAATACGATAGGAGGAATTTTTTTTTGCAATAATCCTACTTTTATGGGAAAGGTAGAATGGAGACCATTTCTTCAAAGGTATCCCAATAGGACTAGGCTCTCCTAAAAAAAAAGTTAGTACTAGATCCGAGCTGGGGTCGTATTTTTAGGAATGCAGGGCACGGAGAGATAAAACAAAGAGGTCAGTTGGGAAAACTTCAAATGGGACTCTTCGTTTCACTGCTATTTTATTCCTTTCATCTCTCTATATCTATAGGGGAAGCCCTAGCTGGAACTGGAACTCATCAATGCTAGCAGAATTCTGCTGGAGGGGATCAGGAAGAGATTTGGGGTAATAGAACGTAATAGGAGGGCCCAGCATTAAAAATGTTAGTTAACCAATTAAATGGCAGTTCTTCCCGTCTTCAGGGAGCGGAATAGAAGGCGAAAGGAAGCTTATTGGAGATGTTAAGGCTTCACCTTCACGAGGTTCCAAAGTTAGGAAATAAATACTCAATTTCAATTGGATGTCAGACAAAATCCATTGAACAGGCTGTGTTACACACGAAGGCTGTCCAAAACTACTGCGGCGAATTTGTCCAAAGATTTAAAAAACACAATTTCAGACTATGAAACATTACGGGCGATTCATCTACAAGGTCAGTTCAGGTTAGAGTGGATCGCCTTAGTTAAATAGGTTGAATTTAGATTAATTTAAGTTACGATTGGTTAGAATTAGAATGTTACAAATGTTTAAAGAAATGTTGAACGAAAGTGAACCAAAACATGACCCAAACAATTCCACACAGTCGTTTTTGCCAAACATTCCGCAAAACCAGACTATATATCGTACAAACGTCAGACCTATTCAGTTTTTTGAAGTCAGAATTTGCCTTGTCTGTTGTCATACAACTACAACATACATACTATGTAGATGCCAAACTAACGAGGGACGTCAGTAATATTCAGTTTATTTACCTCCTGAACAAGTTGATGTGAGTGAGCAGAGATGGGGGTGGGCGGGGAGTTAAAGCACCAGACATCTTGTACTTTATTGTGAACTGCAAGAACTTGCTGAAACTCGGGTGTTTTCATTAATGATCCTACAGCCGAAACAGTGTCTTCCAGGGGCATTCCATTCTTTCTTAGAGCTTCTTGGACTCGCTGAAGACTGGCAACCAGCTCGGAGATTCCTACAAGAACACCACAGACACAAAACAGAAAGAATCAGAACCCTAATTACCATGTAATTATACATTGAGTTTACCACACCTTAAACGTCTAACCCACCACCAACCATCACCTCTTCTATAGACTACGACGAGATTTGAAATATTTATAGGGACTTGGGGCGGAATACCTATAAAATGGGCCGGCGCACCTGAGGACGTTGATCACATAAATAGCTACGGGTATGGACTATGGAGGACCCAGTAATTACCGCTCGTCGTTTATGAGTACATAAGTCATATTTACACTTTACGTGGTTCGTAAATCATAGATCCTAAGTTCCGCCAGTATTGGCCACCATGTACTTTTCCCAAATATGGAATCAATGCTTCCTGTTCAAATACCTGTAGTGTCGTAGTATTAACTGCGAGCTTACGAATGCGATAAAATACAATAAGCGAGACTTAAAACATACAAATCGCCATTATGAGATTTCGTTGCCTTTAGTTTTATGAGCGAGCTTTAGTTTGCTCTTTTAATTTCTTAAAGGGAAAGCGTAATTTCGTTCCGTTCATAACTTTTCCTACGTATGTAGGATTCATTCACTAGGACAAAATTCGAAAATATGGTCACTACTACAGAGAGGGTCGCATCCTTAAATACTGCCTTGCCTCACATTCTGCACAGGACTTCCGCGTGTATGAACTTTTATTTGCACTCCTCCAACCTCCACATGCTTATTTGCATTCTATGGGCTTGGCCAAAGAGCAATGCCCAGTTTCGAATGAAGAATTTCATCCCAGTACAACACACTACAAAAACTCAAACCCTGTCTGAATCTTGCATCCCATCGGGGCTCATGGTTCATAGGAATTCCTAAATCCAAGTCTTCAACACCTTGACTTTAGTTTTTGTCCAAAACCATAATAACATTTAATTTTTTTATAAGGAGCTGAGTCAAAGAGAGGCCGTTACAATTGCCTTAATTAGTTCATGACATTGTTCTACGCTAGTGATAAATTCAGAGTGTTCTGTACACTTTTACTGGACACGAATATCTGACTATAGACTGCCTGAGTTCATTGTCACACCTTGAATTTTTCATTCGCACTTACAGTTAAGTTTAAGCAATTCAAAGTTAATTAGTTTTACAGTCTAATTTGATCATGATCACTACATAGATTGTCATTACTGCTACATCATATTTTTTGCACATATCAGCTCCTTTTCTTTAATGAAACAATGCCCTCAATTAAGTGATTCGGCAAATCGTCAAGTACCTACTCGACTTTGTGCTAGATACAAATTACGTCTTTATGTGTATTGTATTTTTACAAAGAAGAAGAATTATAGCTGTGCTTTAACCATACCGTACAAAAGCCTATAATCATATTCAGTAAAATCAAGCATTTTAATTAATGTCCATACGTTATCCTAAATCGCCCTTAACTGAATACGACTATCTAAAAATTCACAGCGGAAGGATTAACAAAACACCATCAGAAGACTTCCTCAGAAGAACGCTCCCTGTTTCCAGCTAAGTAATTGCACTGCACAGCATTATAGAATTTGCTTTGGTCAAGGGGGAAGGAACCACAGCTTAAAAAAGAGTACGACAACAATAGGATCATGGCAAGAAAGATCCCACAGAGAGCCCTCGGGGGAATTCGGTGGTGAATAAAATAAAGTGACCAACACTTGTACATCTCATAGGTACAAAAATATACGTTGACGCTAACTCTGAATCTGAAATTTCCGCTCGTGTAAAAAGGAAATCCCTTCATATTATTTCAAATCTTGGATTAATAAGTTAATTGAAGTCGTTGCGTATGTACATCGTAATTTAATGACAAAGCCCATAGTAAAAATGGAGAGTTGAATTCTCCGCTCACACTAAGCTGTTAACAAATATTACAGGTGAACAGAACTGTGCAAGAATAGGCTGTACTATACATTATTGAAATTTGACAGAAGTTTTTACTTAGCTACTCAAAACAATCATTAAATGAAATATGCATGAAGCCGTTAATTTTTTATTCATTTTGGGGAGTGGTTGACAGTTGACGCGACTTGGCTGAATTAGCTGACTAGCTCTAACATATTCTGTAATCCTGCCCCTGAGACTCAGGTAAGTAAGGCTATATATTCCTGGTCATCCTCAATTCCCATTCTTTCTCAGTCGCTCCTTTTATTTTCCTTCTTGGAACCAGCAACCCTGAGTCTCACCTGTATTCCTGTATTCCGTATGCTAAACCTGCCTTTCAAGCTACAAGGCCAAATAATGTGTAGAGCCTCTAGCTACTTTCAGTCAGACTCAGTCCTCCTAAACTTGGCTCTGCCTGGAACTTCTTACGACACCTTGCACTTCGGAAGCACTAAATCCCCGCAGAGGGACAGGAGGAGCGAAATAGCTTCCGACAATATAGGATAAGGTACATAGTAGGCATGACATATCCGATTCCAGGAGGATACATATTTCAGCACTTTCCAAACTAAGTTCCGCCGACTTGCCAAAATAGTCCACTTAAAACTCGTGCGGGAGTCCCGCATTAGGCCGTGACAAGTTTCGAACATTTAGCTAGCCGACGTACCATTAGGCAGACACAAAGGAAGGGCCTCAGTTGTATAAAAAGTAATAAAGAACTAGCTTCATCCTGCTCCCAAAGAAAAACTAGACATGAAATGTAGCGTGGTTCAATGGTCCATGAAGTTCTGCGTCTAGCCCTTTCTTAAGCCGGCTACACTACACATTTGCTTCCCAACTTCCAGCTACCTACTAAGCAGTTTACATCCACTACTACAAAGAAAAAAAGCAATGCCAAAATACAGCAAGGAAGGTATTACTATTGTTTAAAAAACAGTCGTTGAAATCATATTCGATAAAGCAGTCTATAGCCTTTGTTACCCCTTGTGTTGAGACCTAAGAAGCTATGTAGCCGAGATCGGTCGATATTTATACGTAATTTTGGAATGTAGGAATGTCCGGAAGACTCTTTAACTTTTTCTGACCAGGGAAAGGCAGAATGTATGTATGTTGTTTACATATGGAAGCCGTCCAAACTTCTGGCTATAGTTCCTTCCATGTCACACGAGAAAGGAGGGAGTTGAGCGTTAAGCGTCTGGGAAGGCTGGGCTTAGAAGACTTTGACATAAAGAAAAGAGTCGCTCGCCTCCCTTCAAATTATGGGCAGAAACATAAGAAGTGTTGTCAGGTCTCAGTTCTCACCGGAAGTCTCCTTGGAGGACAATTATGCGTCGAACGACAGTTTTAGGGGAAAGGGAGAGATTCTTGTAAGGAGATAACAAGGGAATAACCCTCCAATTGTAAATAGTAGTAATGACTTTACACGACGGCAGTCAACTCTAAATAGAGTCCCAGACAGTTGTCACTTGTCCCGTTTCAGACCCAATTATATCTAGTAGGCTCTTGATTCATAATTCATTATGTGTAAAAAAGGACTTCAAAGAGTGTTTTGCCTTTAGTATATACTTTCTCCTATATAGCTACTAGTTAGGACTCAAATTCAAACGTGGAACGAGTTACATTGCTGAAAGCACCTTTGACTTTTGTGCAGCGTGCAGCATCCTGCAAACTACACGAAACCAGTACCCACCACCGCTAATGAAGAAAAATCTTTGAAGTCGCTCATATTTTGTAACTTCTATCAAACTTCTAACAAACTATCACCTTGTAAAACTCCTTTCTGGTTTACCAGCTACCCATGTTTTATTTCTATGGTCCCATTGAAGTTGAGCCCTACGGCTTCAAACAAACTGAGTACTATTTAGATTTCTAATAAATATCTTCTATTTACTTTGCCATTTGACTTATTATTAATTAGCTCGCCGTAGATATTCTCACTTTTCTCAGAAAAAACAAACTAAATAAGTAGACCATGACTTACTTTGACTGAAATTAAAGAGAATGCTTAACTAGTTTCCACCGATTGTCTGATAATTGTGAAGCAATCTTAAATCTTCAAACGTTAGACTTGGGTCAAATCTTGCGCTTTTCGTGGGGTTAGGGCACTATTGTAACCCATAACCGCCTGTTTATTATGTTGCCAATCTTTTTGAAGAATTTGGGGGCAAATTCGGTAAAAGTAAGTACGGTTCAATTTAGTCTGTTCTTCGGGGAATTTGGGATTTTACTTGGGTAGTCTTAAATGATAGCCTTGTAGTAATACTCTCAGGAATGCTAGCACAGAAATGGATTTTGTACTCTAAGATCCTAATTCAGTACGTATGCCTAAGGAGCTCTCTTCGCTAAGTCTTTGAAAGTAAATTCAAGTCAAGCTCATGGTCGGCTGAGCTTCCGTTTATCAGGATTGACTTGGTAGATAGAGAGGGGCGTCTTTCTCGGCGGCGGATGGAGACCTAGGAACAACTTTCCTTAATTCCCTGCACTTTGTCTCTGTAGTCGCTTTGTAAATAAGTTCCTTGTTGTATCAAAGGTATTATTATTACCTAAATATTACTCCTAAGTAGGCAGGGCATTAGAGACGATAAATTGAAATTGAAGTTAATACTATAATTTATTCCGCCTGTTCACTCCCTCAATTGTCCTCAAGGCTACAAGTATTATGATATTATTCATTCCACAAAATATAAGTCCCACGGGTTTTAATAGCTTCTTCTTTTTCCCACAGCCGACAACCTATCTATGTAGTAGTACAATTCTACATATGGGCTTTTCAATGAACATGGAAACATTAAACTGTGCTAGTTAGAACCCGTTTCAAGAAAAGCTCCCACAAATATTAGTTAAATTCCGCAACTATCCTGATCATATGCACACGAAATGTAACGGGAGTCCATACTCTCTTATAATGCCCTCAACAACACTACAAGCTGCTTAGGGCAAATTAAGTTTCCCCGAAAAGCTAATGCCCGCATCATACTCTGAGCTAACATTATTTATTTATCACTGTCAGCTATCAGTGTGGGAGTGGGAGAGGCGTGTAAAACTTTCAAACGTAATTCTGTGCGTATCCAAAGTTTAGCAATGCGAAATACGACTCAATCTCATGAAATGAGGATGAGCACAAAGCGAACACGATTAGTAGGCATTGGCCATTGCCATTCTATGTACATTGTAAAAACTACAAGCGTCTATTACCTCGTATCGTATAAGTACATATGTTGAATGGCAATAGGAGTTTTCCTTATTATTAAATGCAATGTAATTTGACTCGAACCTTCTTTCTATTCCTGAGCTAACGATATAGGTGTAATCTATCATTTAAGATTGAAGATTACCTGGTGCCATTATATCCCGCCCATGCACATGACAAGACCCAATGCCTGCATTTGGAAAAACCTCGGTTGGTCGTTAGGGCCGATTCTAAGATAAACGTGTACGGTGATAAACTGTGTAACTTACAATTATTAATTATTAGAGATTAATTTCCTTAGAGGACTCATACTTCAACAAACCATTGACTTCTTAAAATCTGTGTAACTTGATTCGCCCATTGAACGTTGATTGGTGTACACAGCATTGACCGCATATGGATTCTGCGAAAATAAACTAACATTCCCTTTGCAAAACCTTGGTTAAAAAAAGTCAATCCTGGCTAAGCGCAGGCTTCCCAAGGTAATTATCCTTCAAGTCCAACTCTGTGATACTAATCTCAGCTTTTTTTGGCTCTTAGGAACAGAGTTGGAGAGTTAGTTGGTGCGATTCGACGAAAGGCTTCCTACTTGACGGAACGACCCTAATAATAGGCCTTGCTCTTAGATGCCAAGTTCATGAATGGTTTTCCTTGTCAGAGCTACATATATAAATAGACGGTCTAAAAATGATGAAATTAGGAGTGGGACTTACCAACTGGCTTTTTGAGGAGGAGGTCATGGTGTGAGACGTATGGAATATGGTCGTCAGACAGCGTTTCATAGGCATCATTGACGAAGCCCGTGAGACTTGGTGACGGGGACTGCTCACTACTCCGAACTGCCTCGAGTGCTTGGAGCTTCTTAGATCCTCTCAAGGAGGTTCTTAGGAACTCTTCCTCGCGGGCCTGACGCTCTTCCACCTCCCTCCGCTTCTTCAGCTCTTCCTGCAAGGACAAAGGCGGCGGCGGGTTAAGGGCTAGTACCTGGTAATATGCACTTGACTAATGGACCAATAGACACCTACGGCCGGGATTCCTTCATCAAGGCTCCATATTCCATGGGTAAACTTGTGCATGACATGGCAAAGCAGGTGCATAATCATAGAGGCCTTAATTAGTCCTTGGAATAACCCTTCGGAATCCAAGGCACCCAAACACTGGGATCTCCCGTTATTATTCTCTAGGAACAAGGCTAAGGCATAAAACACCCAAAAGAGTCTTGGCCTTTGTTCAGTGTAGAAATCCTTAATGTGCCAGAGCACGTCAGCACTCGTCACTAAAAGAAGCCCTAAATGTAACTTAAATCAGGCTACCCTTGGCCTGGAGGCTATGAGGGCACTTAGCTTAGCAGGTGAATCCCATTATTTTCTTGACTAAACAGAAACGTTATATCGGATTACAGGATCTAGAAATGTCAAGTCCGGGAATCGGGTTTCGTTGATGCTCTGGCAAAGGCAAAAGCCTGAATGAAAACACGAGTTTTTAGCATCTTTTCTGTTGATATTGCATGATATTATTATTTCCGATTAATAGCGCTTTATAAGCAAACTATGTTCACCATTTTCATAATAATGGCTGGTATGCATAGAAGCGTTTGCCTCATGAATGGATTGGCATGTGTGCATCCTCAAGTGCGCTTCATTGCATAAGCACTTACACTACTAGAGCAAATCACGTACAAGGAGTCAGGTATGTTTGATGGCGTGTGGCGCCTTTTGTACTGAGTGTTCACAAAAGGAACCCCTGAACCTGTCATTAAAATGCAGTGCCTTGGATTTCGAGTACATAAATATGTATAATAATAAATATTACACAACTTAAGTAGCATATGGGACACGGTAAATATTGTGGCTATATTAAATGCCTAGTTTCAGTTCAGGGTAGACGAAACCATTTAAATTGTAAGCTCACAAGACATAAATACTTAGATATAGGCACATGAAGTTACTAGCTTAATACAGATATTATTAAAGTACATACTAGTATGCAACAACGTTAGATGCAAATACGATTGATTACTGGAGCACCCTGAAGGTTTGTTTGTAGGCTCTTGTTGGCTCTTGTAACGTTCTATCCTTCACAGTGGTGGACAAGTGGGACAACTGAATAAGTTTACTTCATTCTTTTAAACACCTACGCTATTAAATTAAATGGTCGGATTTCGGCAGATGGGCTAGGGTCCAAGTGGTAGTGTTTACTGTCTGCTCACTGCTTGGTATTTAACCTAACTCAAAACTTGTTAGTAAACTTAGTAAAGATTGCTTCGCAATCGTGAAACATTGGTTAGATTTTAAGTTTTGAGTTAGGTTAACGTTTTGTAACCTAACCTAACCTACATAAATTGAGATAGACAGTAAATAGACCCACCCGTTCTTTCCTAGCCCATCTGCCGAAATCGGACCAATTAAATTAATTCCTACCAGCCTACGCTCGGAATGTGCAGGTGCAGGTATAAATACATAGGAACCGCATAACGTATACTAGATTTTTTGCTGTGCATTATTTTCTTGAAAAGTTCTCTAGGGCTTGAAACTCGACAGAGTTACATGCTATTCAATGACTGGTTCCTGGTTCAGGGCTCCAGGAAAACCTTATCCAGGGATATCTGCATGGCACATCTTGTATATATAACCCATTACAATCCACTTTGGGCAACATAATATTATTCATGACCATAGAGCCTATAAAAACGGAAGTAAATGATATTAACTCGGTTAGGGTTCCAGATGTACTCTCAGTATCTGCACATAAAATGCATTTACGTTTGTAAAGTATATCACGAATGGCTGACGACGCCGACGTCAATTAAAGTTCCATTCCAAGTGTAAGTATTTTAAAAGGAATTCAGTTAAGTAATAAGCTTTTAAAACTATTTGCATCTAACGTTGTAAACAGGTACAGGTTCACTTTAAGGTACGGGTACAGGTATTCTTGGTAAAAAGAAAAAAAACATTAGACTTTCAGACTTGGTGCATTTTGATACTAAATATTATTTAGGTATTTGCAATAAAGGTTCAAATTGAAATTACAAAAAGCTCTTACGTCTGCTTATATTGGTAACCATGAAGCAGAATTAGTAAATCAATAAAACATCACATGCATTTTGACTACTCTGACGACGTAGTCCTATTAATGGAAGAGGAGAGATATGGCTTCAATGCATCATACTGTATCATACTGCCAGGATGGACCAGCCTCGACCATTATAGGTTTGTATTATATTAAAGCGTGTCAGAGGTGCTTACCTGGTACTTTCTTATACGATCAGCTTGATCAGTGGACGGCGAGACTTCAGCAGACTTATTTGGACTAAGAATAGTTCTGGGTGGGACGTGGGGTGCCTGGGTATTATTGTTATTTACACTCCATCCATCTTTTTCGTTTATCCTGGGCGGTGGGATGGGTTTCGAGCCCGGAGCACCATTTTGAGTCGTAGAGTGTCCAGGAAGTGTGGGCGTTGAACCGTTCCCGGCCCTAACACCACTGCTCAGACTCTTGTTCGGGGTCCTATTGTTATTACTAAGACTACTGGTCATTATGGCTGACTTGCTTGTGGGGGGATATCGGGGCGGGGTCTTGTTCCGTGGAACGAAGGAGTCGGGGACGTCCACGGCCATTTCCCGGTGTGGTCCACTGTCGTACTCAACCATGTTGATCATATTGGCATACTGAGCTGAGTCAACGACGGACTCACGAGAGGAACTCTTGCTCCCGCGACCTCGAAGGCTTGTCGCGGACTTGGCCCCTTCAACGCTCTCCTGTGAACCCGTAACGTCCTCTCCGGGCTTTAACCTGCAATGAGTGGAACAAAATGGACTTTAAACAATCGGAACCCTCCACGAGCAAAAAGTACAGTGCGCAGTCGACAGGATTCGAACCTGTGCTCCCAGAGGGAATCTGATTTCTAGTCAGACGCCTTAACCACTCGGCCACGACTGCTAATTTAATTGACAGTTAACTAAAGCTTTATGTCAAAACCCAGATACGCGAGATAACTGTACTTAGAGTAGGTAACTATGAATAACTCTTTAACGTCAATAGGGCGGAATCAGCATAATAAATACTTATCTTATTTGCACTCACTTTAACAACCACCTTACTCTCTTCATTTTCTTAAAGCTTATCGAAGAATCCTATATTTTTTAAAGTTGAAGGCGTAATGATTAATAAGTAAAATTTACACTGGGGCTCACTCGTTCACTGAAACTTGAGACGAGCGGACTCATGAATACTTTTTTTTTATCATTTCCTGATTAGATACAAAAGCAAACTGCTATGCAGTATAGCTGTTTTAGCATTACCTACAGTTAACTGATTAGTGGTTAGCTAAACTATAATTTTGAGTTGTTACATACTCACATCCCATATGTAATACATACTAATAGTAATTACTATAGAATGGAGCTGACTTAGTTTATTTTGTTTCGTGGATGTCGTCACTAATTAAGCCTCCGGCATACATGGGTGCCAGGATTTATAGGTCTTACCGCCTGCTTCCTCATTCCTCGCTTACTTAAATCATGGGCTTATCTTATACCACGCCGTTGGAAGGTAACGCAACCCGTAATCAAACTGGAGTTTTCAAACTTTTCCGAGCTCGCCCATGGCTTGGATGGCACTAAATTTTGTCTCTCCTTTAATTTCACGCCACGTTGACCCTCTGCGATTTAGCCGGAGTATGATAGGACCAAAACGTTATACATTTAGTATCCTCTAAGAAATACAAGACCGGGTTACCAATGCATGAATATGCAAAGTAATTTATCCATGAAAAGTTTGAAGTTTTCCGATTACTCCTTATCGGTTTCAGGAAAATTGAACGCGGAGAAGCGTTAAGTACTTGGCATTTTTATTTGAAGTTTTCCATTGCTTCGCATTTATAGTTGTTATATACTGTACTTTAATATACAGTAAAGCATCCGTATAACATGTATGTTTCTAAATGCGACATGGGACAATAATTTCGATCAGGAAAAGATACAGCTTCTTGCCCAAAAATGTAAAGTTGAAAGTTAAGAATAAATTTCTGAACTTGAGTTTAATTGACGTCATATTTGGTTATCTTAAACTATATTAGGTTAAATTATGGTTTCGTAAGTTAGGTTAGGTTTGGGAAAAACCGGGTTTCTTTCTGCTGAATTTTATCGTTTGTACCACGAAAGACTATTTTTGCTGCAGGAAAAATAAAGGTCTTCTACTTAAATAGGCGTACACGTATGTGCTTACACGGGAAAATTCGTGACTACAAAAGGGTTCTTATACTTCGGGATACGCCCACCCGTAGTTATACTCTAGCCAGTATTTCAGGAGATTATTAACTTTCACCTACTTACAACTCATATTCTGAAGCACTAGGCCGTAAAATTCTAAGGTTGCAATGTTTACAATACACTATTGAAATGTTGAATAGGTTTGATTCAGGTCAACTTACGGTAGGCCTTCCCTGCTAATAAACGGCAGCACTGGACTGGGCGGGAGTTTTTGTGCCGCCGACGACGAAGCACTTCTATTGAACTGTCCGTTGGGCAGAGTCCGGTCCCCACTACTAGAACTAACTACACTTTGAGCATCTAACTTGCCGCCTAGGCCAGTACTACTCTCACTGGGCGTGGGCCCACTTGGCAAGTATCCGCTTGTGGAAGTCCGCCTGACTCCGTTTGCCAGAGCAGGTGACCTGAGGATCCCTTCCCCACTCGACCTCCGACCGCCCTTCTGGACAGGACTCCGGCCAAGCTCTGACCTGGGGGATCCACCCAAGTAGGACTCTGCAAGGTTGGAGGGAGTTGTTAGAGTCCCAAAGGGATCTCCGCCAGCTATCGTTCGATGGAGAGCCGCCTGAGAACTGCTCAACTCGGGAACGGAGGTCACGTAGATTGGACTCCCAGTGGCTGCCTCTATAAGACCGTTCAGCTCCGACGTGTCTCCTCCGGATGGAACTTCGCTTAGCTGGAATGGAAACAATATAGGATCATTAACTTCCCTTCTTTCAAGAATTAATCAAATTACGGAACTCTGCTCTTAATTGCTTTTTCAGAGTCTTAAATAACGTACAACAGCTTCTTAGGCGTCAAAGGTCTCGTATTCTGCCCTACACAGACTCATTGGATTATTATGGAGATGAATGTTTCTGTTCTTCCTAAACTTGCGTGCACGAACAAATAGAAAGACTAAACTCGGGAAAAGAAAACCCGTGTACGGAATAGAATGCGTCAAAGGGGCCAAGAAGACTTTTGAAGGAGAGAAGTTGCTGGAGCTGGTTAAGCCCTCGCTTGGGCAGAATCTATGTAGTAGAATGATTCAAGTCGGGATGAGAGAGAGTTATATGCTCATTTATGTAACTAAAATAATGTGTTGGTATTTGGCATGCGTTCTTCCCCTTGTTAGTTAGTTTTACAAATGAGGGCCCATCCTGGAGACAGCCTAGCGCCAGCTTTTATTCCTACCAGCCGGCAAGAATGGGACGAGCCCCAATATATCAATCTGTAACCTAATCCGCCTCCAGGAAGAGCCTTCCAAAAATCAGGCCGGGTATCTTCACAGCTGTGCGCCGTACAGACATACATATGTGTGGGTGTAGGGTTCAGGTCATGAGTCGCCAATCCGGATATTTCCCTCCGGGTTACTTTACACCACGGAAGACTGGGCTCGGAGATGAGAAAATACACGTCGAATTAGGGAAAGGGCCGCTTTGGGTTTCCCAGTTAGCTTCCTAACCTAGGGAAATCCTAAATCTCAGAGCTCATGCCTGGAGAACTGCGGTTTTCAGGCGAGTCCTGGGTCCTAACACGTGGGCTCTCAATTCTAGTATATCAACCCTGAATCATTTTCCACAGCGTCCCAACGAGGGATCCGATGGTATTCCGGCATAATGGGACAAGATGACAGATGTAGAGGACAGATTCGGGGGAGACAAAAAGGCTAACCTAAGCATGAAATTGTCCCGGATTGTCACATTCCTCCTACTTCAAGAGCCCGAGTTGGAGTTGTATATTACGTAAGTACATACATGTCTACTTATGGGAAACGATGCCGGTTGGGATCTAAAGGCTGCAAGGAGTCCCGCCGCTCCTTTAGTCCTTAACCCGTCCTGACAGGTTCGGGACCATGTGTGAGTGCAGAGAGCCAAATGAAAATCCGTACATCAAAGGACGTGTCAGGCCAGGGAGAAAAAAAGGTAAGGGAAGAATGTCTATTTCATTACGACTCCATATACATTTACAGATACAGCAGAACTAACACACAAACTTCGGTCAGATATTTCCATTTTAAGGAACTCGTGTTCTCTAAAGATTATGTCAGTCCAAAAATCTGCTTTCAGCAGCTTGGGACCAAAAGGTGTACACATGAAAACCAGAGACAAGTGAAACGCACACGGAATTCTCTTAATTCGGATGTTGAGTTGAGCTATTTTGACAGCGTTGCTTGCCTCCTGTTGTGAACTTGTCTGTTAGTATCGGTTAACAGGACGGTGTCGCCGTTGACATAGTAACCAAAGGAGTTCTGGAAAATTAATTCGCTTCTCATTACTTGCATTCTCATAGGAATATGTTTATGTCTTGTTTTTGTATCTTTATCACCTACTCGTCGGAAGTCAAGGGAGTGACAATAATATGACGCACATACTTACTGTGGGTCCATATGATGGTAGTAACTTATAAAATTGGCTTCTGTTGTTCTGTTATACGATATCCCATCTAGGCTGTTACATGAACCTCTAACTCCGGAAAAAGTTACACTTCAAGTTGCGTAATTTGAACTGACATAAAAGATCTAGAAAACTCTCACAAATCTGAGTGTTCCGAAAGTTTGAAATACGTGTTGTAAGTTAGCTCCTTTTAAATGTAGTCGTATTTAACACTTTAAGTCGTTCGAGTTTATGTACAACTGATGCTCTGTATACTTTGCATTGTGTAATTTGAGTTTACATTAATATACGTTCGGCGCTAATTCGTGAATCATTTAGCTTTTACTACTAGGTTTCTAAGAATTAAAAGTGACACACACATCTGAGTTGTACGGAGCAATTTCAAGTGACAGACAGAGAGACAGACGGAAAGACGGGTAGGGTCATGCCATAAGACCTTTTGGTCTAAAAACCTGCTTTCAGCAGCTTGGGACCAAATGGTATAAGCAGCGGAAAATGAAATTCAGAAAAAATTATTGCCATGTCAACTATTTCGCCTCCCGGAATTCGTTCCCACAAAGGACGAAAGGCTGTGTGAAGTTAGGATTTTGCGTAACGTAATCCGGGTTTTCATATATAAAAGTGAGGCTGGAGGTGATCGCAGAAGAGCGATGAAGCACCCATGACGCACAAACTCATTTATTATGCCTAATTACATATGAACAGTACGGAGCAATTTCAAGCGTGACAGACCGACGGACGGACCTTTTGTTTTAAAACTTCGTGGGTAAAAATAGACAAATCCACGACTCAACGATCCCGGTAAGGAAAAGGTTCCAGACCTATCCTTGAACTCTTAATTTATGGAAGGGGTATCAAATAAAAATACGAGACACTAGCTAGGCTACGTTCCTCCTTTTCAGCAGTGAACATTCGGTTCAACATCAACGGCTGATTTAAGGCTGTCGAGGATAAATTCTGAATTACCCGTAAGACAAGCTAAATTGACATTACTTAGAACGAATT
>JAQFZY010000935.1:0-19826 GCA_034696285.1 Hypogastrura burkilli
ATAAATCTTGTTTCCTCCTTTGTAGGGCACATCCGCTCAGGGTGAATTTGCACTTGTTCCTGGTGCATTTTTTTTTATGCCTGCATTTGAATTAACATGGCTGGAATACTGTATGCAGTAATACGACGACTTCTAATATACCTCCCCAGTATTAATACTTATATTGACCAAGTAATTATTCGAAATGCCAATTAACTAATTTCGTACAGTCGAAAACTTTTCACGTCCAGTTATTATACTGACTCAGTTCTAACGTGGGCCTCCTTGGCTTAAACGTTTATTTTGTCAATGTAACAGCACTAAAAATAACCTGAGAAGCATTCATTGCGGGGCCAACCAGTACAATTTACAATAACAAATTCGAGGCTTACAAACAATGATTGTGTCCCATTATGCCCCCCATTACATTTTCCCATTTAACAATTAAGAAGTCCCCTAACTGTCGAGATAATGTAAAGCGGCTTAAAGTCATAATTAGATTGGGCTGAAACTTTCCCATAAATCACTTGAGGAGGTTGAGGAGGGTGACAGCCTAATGTAATAATATAGTCTGCAGAATCCCGGGCCCGGGACCTGGTACACGGAGAGCAGAAGCAGTAGGCAGTCCAGCAGCCCCTAGCTAGCCCTTAGATTCCTATCTTGCTTTCTCCCCGCTATCTCCCGCCTACTTATGTAAAATATATTGGAGACAATAAAGGGGAACTGGCCTAAGACCTGTCGTCAGAGGCTTACTCTATTATTATTATCTATTTGACTCCCAGACTCCTAAAGGCCTCACGTCTCACGTTACTATTCCCTCGGCCCCGACGGAAACTTCATTAACTCTTCCTCCTCTCCCTAACAATAATGAATTAAACTTTATTTCATTCGAGGAGACGTTCGGAATCCTCAAGACCCCTTTTTGTTTTCTTATTACGCTCCGCATTACTCCCTGTCAGGCCAGGCCCCACTCTGATTTATTGGACTGAAGGGAAAACAAGGCTTTTCCCGCTCGGCTGGATCCGAGGTGAAAGCGCCTAAGCGGGTTTCAGAAGATTTTTAAAGACTTATTGTGGAAGCTCAAAATACGCACTTCCGGCTCAAAATATGCTCATTCTATGGAATACAACTATTTCTTGTGGCTCATAAAATAAGTAGGGATTAGGTTAGGTTACTTAGGTCCTACGTAGGTTATAGTTTCGGTTGCCTTTACAGTATTTATTTGCCCAGTATTTTATTGTTCTTCTATAAGTGCTTCTATGGCCCGAATTTAATATGTCTACACTTTGTTAATTACAATGCGACGTGTTTGTTTTCTATAATTTGAAAGTTAACACTTTAGCCCCTTGGAAAATATACGGAATCCAAGCATGGGCGTGTAAGGCGAGATGACGGAATCTGTAATCTATTTATTGCTACCCGTGCCGCAACTATGAGCCATTTAATTTTAGTCCCGGCTCGCCTAACCATTTAGTTGAACCACAACCTACTGTTCCTTCTACTGCAAATGGTTGGGTAGTACGTGAGTGAGGGATGTGACATGGGACCAAGGGTTTTATTTAAATGAGAGGAATTCTGTTCCTAAGTCAAAATGCTGCTGGCTGGAGCCTTCCTCGGCTGACTCTCTCCATCTCCCTTTTATGAGTCTTATTATGAGTGGAGATGGAGGTGAATCGTAATAAGGAAGGGAAATAATAGGCCGAAATGAATGAATCAGTGAAAGGGAAACAGGAGAAGGTTTCCTCCAGCCTGCTTTCGCCCTATGCTATATCTGGGACTCGGATTGATTTATATGTCGTCGCCTCAGCATCATTCCACGTACAATAGTGTGTAAGAATTCAGGTTCTGTACATATTTTACGAACGAAAAATGCTACTGATTTACTAGCCACGTAAAACTTTAGCAGATAACCAATCTTAGACAAATTAAAATAGTTTGAATTTCGTTTTATCCAGAACTCAGTATTTTCTATTTATTGAAAAGAAGTATGAAGCGTTTTGGTAAGGCATGACTCGAAATTGAATGCTACCTCCCATACGTACGGGCCTCTCCCATTATTTACGTTCTACTTACCGCCTTTATGATACCATTAGTAAGTCATGACTCATGACTTGTGAAACTGCAGGTATCCTCCTAGCCTAATTCTATCCATGTAGTTAGGTCACAGGTAATTCGAGCTGGCATTGATGTATGAGAATATCCAGTTGTTGCGTGCCTGTCCTTAATTTATGAGTCCAGACCCAGCCTATCTAATAACTTATTTCGTATGTATCTATTTCATACATGGATCCCTTTTCCTCTCTGGGCTCGGTATATAAATATGTACCTATACATGAACTTTATGAGCCAAGAAGCATGTATCAAACATTAATAGATTGCATTGAGAGTCCTGACCTAGCCCCCAGCTGATCCTAGCTGGCGTTTATATATATCATGGAGAAATTGTTAACAAGAAAACTAAGTACAATGAGTTTTGGGCGAGTGAGGGTTCTTTTCAGAAGGGCTTCGTTCAGCTCACATCGTCACATCAGTGTGTTAATGCTATGCTTAACATTTATAATAATGTAGCATTGAAAGGATTTTAATTTGTTAGCATTTTATTCCGTACTTGGTTCGCGTATTCAGTCCGATCAAAGATTTTTAAACCCGTGCAGGAACTGCTACTGGCAAGTATCAATATTTTGCTAAATGTTTAAATAATGAGTTCAATCTACAGGTAATATTACACAGAGATTTGCCGGATAAATTATTTGCACCATGAATTACATATAACCAAGTAACCAGTTCGTGCCTGAAATGATGCAAATTTGTGAAACATCAAATATGTATTCAAAGTCATTAATTCCATTCAATAAGCCCTTTGATTTCTCAACGTAGGTATTACTACGCGTTGTGTACTTGAAGTAATTTGTGATAAATTATATATACATAATTATGTTAGAATATGTTAGGTTTGTACATGAAAAATCAATTGCGATTTATTCTGTTGAATGCTATCGATTTCCCGAAAAATCTAATTTTCTCATGCTAAAATATCGACCAAAGAGTCCGTATAGGATTATATAGAATTAAAAGGACAGACGTCTTACAATAACTACTAGGACCGATTCAATTAGTGCTTATATAAAATTGAGCTAATATTGAGGTCCTAAGGCTCTAGCAGATGATTAGTGGGAATGAGCCTCCAGAAAGACTTCCCGGCCTCTGGCCTTTTCATGTTGACAGAATGAGGAATCAAGAGGAGCGGAAGAGGCCTTGAGGACGACGACAGGCTTTCCCTTACTTTCTCCAGATATGGATTTATGCAGGGTGAAAGGCCTCCACTTTTTGCCCTTTTACAGATTTTTATTACCTAAATCTCTTAAATTCGTCTGTCGAGTCTGAGTCCATAGTCCGGATCCTTCTACAGCGGCTTACCTACGCCATCCCCCCCCACCTAATGCTCCCAAAGATATATGGCTGGCCTAATGAAATGCTGCCTATTTTTTTTATGACCACTGCACGCCCTCCGCCCCAACCCCAACCTAATATGAAAACAAATGACTTTAAAACCAACAGATGCTTTTTATTGCAAAAGTCCTCCTTTTCTCCGGGATTTTGTTAGATAGGCCAAACGGCCCAAGGAGCTATTTTTACATTCATAGGAATCTACCAACCCATTTGATCCCTATAGGGAATAAGTAATAATGGGGCCATACGAGCCCCCCTCCCCCCTGAGTAGTACCACTTTCCTCCAGAATATTGTTTACAAAGCCGTGCGGGATGAAAAAGAATGATTGAGGCGGGCACACGAGAACCAAGAGCCAAATGAAGAGAGTAATTGAATGGAAGGGGAAAGATGAAAAGGAAAAACCAGTATCTCAAATCCTGTATAGTATAACTAGATAGAGCCCTACGCTTTTCTATGTACATGGATAAGGTTGAGGCAGTACGTATACAGAACTACACGGCACGCCGTACAATATAATGCGTTCCATTTGATCAATATAAAATCCCGAGACGAAGATGGATATGTGGGAGGTCCAGGATTATTTTCGGGAGATGCCCTTCTTAGTATTTTCCGATAAATCATTTTTCCGCCTCTGGAAGCTCCACATAATTTAAGCGCTCCAATTTGTATTTTCAGAAAAATAATTATTTCGTGCCAAACAAATTGGTTTTATCGGAAAAAGCGAAAGCATAGTAGTTAATCCAGAGAACTTTGGATTATTTTTGGTCATATTAAGCTGTTTTAAGATGTGAGGGAATTCGGACTTTGTACCGCAATAGGGAGTTGTTAGGCAGTCAGGGGTTAAGGTCAGAGTCAAGTCCCTAAGTTAGGCGCAATAGGGAGCAGGTTATGTTAGGACTGCCAAAGCAACAAGTTTGGACTGCCAAAATTGGGTTAGGTAAAGCAAGATTAAACTATATATATTGAGGCTAGGAATCCTCAATAGGTCAATGGACCTTGAGGAGTTTGGATTGCAAAAATCGAGATCGGCCGAATTTTAATATCTCGCTGACGGTTATTGTACTTCCGCTAAATGAAGGCTGTCTGGTCTGGAATGAAAACCACAAGGCTTTGATTTCCATGACAACGTCACCTACATTTTACATCACCACAACGACTTCGTGCAATTAACTTGACAGTTTTCCACGCCTGCAAGACTCTAAATTCTAAACTTTTGATGAGCTGTGTGGAAGGTACTACTACGTGCGCGTGCTAAGAAGACAAGAGAAGAAAGAGGGACTTTTTCCCAAGACTTGGCTCGATTTGAGTTTTCACTTTTAAAATTCTAATTTGATCCAGGCCTCCTCCTCCTCCTTTGTAAGCTGTGGAGGATTTTGGGGGAAAGTTTGTGTTTGCATTCCTTGGTCTACTATCTCCGATGGCAGTAGTGGAGGGAAGGCTGGAGAGGAGAGTAGAAGAATGGTGGGCGGGCTTCCTCTATTTAGGCTAGTGGATTGTCGGCGGAGGCGGAAGCGGAAATTGATTTTATGGGCGGAATTGGAGAGTGACAGGCGGAGAGGAAGATTCTCACTTCGGCTCTCCTCCGTCTTGGTATAAGTAGACCACTTTGGGAAGAAACGCCTTGCTGAGCGGAAGAAGGAGGGAAGAGCACCCTTGTCAAATATGTACTACGTGTGGCAGCCGAATTGTATGGATCAATTATGACAGAGGGAAGCCAACATAAGGACATCCAATATGTTCGTACTCATCGATTTCTTGGAATTGAAATAGAAACCTACTTCTCTGCCCCGAAAGACGTATCTAGGAGGGTGGTGTAAGGGAAAGGGACAATACGCTCCAATAACCATGATTCAATTTCTTAAGGTCTATACCTAGTAACGCGGTACCTACGTATACAGGAAATTGGCGACGTATCTAAGGAAACGTAGGACTTGGTGACGCTAAAAATACTGAATCTGGCTTTGGTTATAGAAGTAATACTGGTTATTAGCAAGCGGAGCGCTTTTATGTTTTTTACTTGTCTGTCTGTCTGTCTGTCCGTTACGCCGATATAACTGAATGACCACACTAGTCCTATTCCCAAACAGTTTTCACCAATCGATTTTTAATTTTGCTGTGATGTTAATTTAGTATCGAGTTTGGCCAGAAATGACCTCTTTCCTGGTCAAGGTCAAGGCCAACTTGTCTTCCCAGCGGAACTATGACTGGTTTCGCATTTTAGCTTATTTCCAAGTATCACACTTATACGCATACTGGACGCCGGCACATATATTGCACAAACGCGCATTTCGTTTTACAAATTTTAAATTTTTCTAAAGAAAGTCCTTTACATAGTAAATATTACATATTATGTACTCCTTCATTGACTAAGCTCACCGTAGCCCAGGAACCTGCGGCAGGACGTCCCCATGAATGGTGAGCCAAGTGACCGTAATCGGAGGATGACCCTTTCCGAGGCAGGAGAGGGTAGTTCCAAAAGTATTTGAAAAATAAGTGACGGGTTGGGGTTGGAGTACCAGCCTAGGGCCCTCTAACTCCACTCGAGCACCAAAAGCACGCCCTGAAATACAGAATACAACAAGAAGGTAAGGAACTGAGGAGGGACAAGTATTCTCCTTTAGTTAGAGCCCATTTCCATAAAAAGGAGGTCCGGGACACAATTTTTGGCCCAAGGGACCCAGGACACGCGATCTCAGGAAGGCCATAGGCCCAACACCATTTGTCTCTAGGCCCCTCACATTTGGGCAGAGTAATGTGTGAAGTTTATGATCTGTCGTAATTCTTGACAAAAACTCAGGTGCGTGGAGGGAACGACGGAATGGAATAAGGTCGTTCTGGCCCTTTTACACCTTTGTGCTACTCTCTCGTAAAAGGAAGTGCGGGGCAGGCAAGCTCCTTCACTTCTTCATATACAGTCCGCCCAAGAAGCGACGCTCCAATAACTCCAATCCTTTGTATTTACATAAACATTTCCAGGTTCTAATAATAAGCTTAAGCACCAATAGTCATAGATCGTAGACTTAAAGTATTTAAAATAAGTTCCCAGGTTTGAGAATGGCTCTTTAGTAATTGAAGATTTTAGCCCCTTGCACAAGTGGCGCTACAAAATAGAGCATACACAGGAGAAATATGGAGAAAGCATACTACCCAACTTTCCCCTGGTTTGATCTAAGGCGCTAGGCCAAAGTTCCTCATTCCTTCATTCAAAATGAGATAATCCGGCAGACTGTATCCGCATTCGCCTGTATCTTTGGTGTTATTCAGAGCCATCCCAGCGCTCAACCTCTGTTCCCTGCCCACCACGCTCACGTCTCCCTTTTTGCGGGCCGAGGCGGAATAAAAAATGGGATCGATACTTTGGTGGGAAGAATGTGCAATTTACATGCAAAGACATCTTCACCCCCTCACAGGCTTATCCGAGGGCTCGGGGGAGTGATACAGAGGAACTAGGAAAGTGTTCTGCCCTTCCTGAAGGAGGAAGAAATATGATGAGGTGCAATTTGTTCAATGATATAATAAATTTTAGTATTCTGAGAGCCAGGAGGAAGGGTCCGGAGAAAACTCAATTTAAAACCTCGAAATGCTCCATTTGAGACTCCTTCGTTCCCTCATTTTCTATTTACAATTTACTCGGCCCTCCAGCCTATCAAGTCTCCAGTGACTCTTTGAGGCCCGGCCCGGGGAACAGAACTACTCGAGCCGAATTTTATGGCGAAAATGGTTTGGCAAACACTTAAATCATTCATAAAAGAATTCCAAAGAGAAGGGTACCATGTTCAGCCTGGAGGACTCGGCTGATCAATATTTCAAAAGCATAAGGCTCTCCAAGTGCTTCCGTATTCGGAAATCAGGACCGGAAAATTGAGTGCCGGGTCGATGTCCATAATGGGCTTAAGCTGAGTCTAGGCAAAGGCACTTCGACCGGACTTTAGTATATTCGAGGTACGATCATGAGGTAATATTTCGTTCGGGGAAAATACGGATATTTCCTGAAAACCCAAAAATAGTTCAGCTGAATTGAGGTTATGTTTAGTAATATTTAATAAATTAACTTAGGGTTGCTGGATTTAACTAAATATGCCACTATATGTAGTTATTGCGAAATTTTATTTATTTTTGTTACGTTAAATATTGTTCAGAATGAAAAAATACAAAAACTGTACAACATTCCAATTTTCTGATGCAAATGAAAAGCCAAATTCGCTGACGCAAGTAAACATAGTGCGTACTCATGTGGTAGAGCTTATATGTATGTATTTAAGGTTTAATGGTGCTAACTTAGTATTGACTGAAAAATCCTTTCTCGATAGTCCAAAAAGTATAAACTCTGTACGCTGAAACTCCCAACGTTCTTCCATACTATTTACGCATAGAATACATATATTCCCTTAAATTGAACTTGAATGTAAAATAACTTACGACAGTATGTTGAAGCGTATATGACTATGAGGAGGTAAGTCAAGTTCCGGCTCCATTTCTTGATTGGCATGAAGTCCATCGTCGTCTCGACTGATTCATTCAAGAGACTGGATTTACTTTTATTGGACGGACAGCCTTCGGATTCCCCCTTCTGACCTGTCGAATTGTAGAGTACACCAGTTACTAAAATAAGCAATAAGCTCAGATATAGCTTCCATATACCCTGACTTTGGAATTTGATGCTGGAATTCGAATCTCTTCCAGAGACAACTTAAGCTCTGGAAGCTTTTAGTGGTAATGCATTGTGGTTGGTGGTAAAAGGGCATTTGGAGCTCCATATGCGGTTAGCCGTGCACTTCTCTCGGTTGACCGATCTGATGTACGCCGACATTTCGGGTATTTGCGCGGGTAACAGGCTTCGAATTTCTGTGCACATTACTATACGAATTTCCTACCTTCGGGGCCCAGAATTGGCCTAAAATCATAGTATACTGCATACTGCAAATTATGACTTCCGTCTGCATATAATTGATCTGGCTTAGGATTACATAGTGAAATGCTGTCATAATACATCAGGTATATTTATAAGAAAGACTATTCCCTAAAAATATAATACTTCACCGCCGTAGAGCCCCTTTTGAGTATCAAATTTTAATACAATAGCTTGATGTGAGACATAAAGCGGAGGTAGTGTAATATGATGCATAATGTGGATTTGGATATAGGCGTGGTGTAGGAAAACAGGATGGAGATTATAGAAACCGGGAGCATGGGAGCCTGTAATGGCCCCAAGTGTGCTCCTCGATTTTATGGTAACTATTTAGCATAAGTCCCACAAATGTCTCTTTTATATTCACTCAGGTCCCTCAAATGGGCTCTAAACATCCTGTACAGATACTAAGAATAATGTAATTAGAAAATTTATGTATGCGCATGTTTAAGCCCTGTCGCTGTATTATGTGTAGGTACTCACATCGTAACAGGCTGACGGTTATGAGGATGAGTTATGGAAGGAAAGCTATAAATTGTTCCACCAATTTCGGCCTATGCAAATTATACAAAACTTGCTTCCTATGCCTACTTTAATCTACTGACAATATAATATGTAGGCGCTGACTTGGGTCGTTAGTCAAACTAGTTATGTACAACGAAAGTAATCTAGTAAGTAATCTGATCTAACGTATCAACATCTGACCAGCCATAAATATTTCTACTCAGTTGTCACGCTCTATACATTCATATGTATGCAATTGCTGAAAGGTGCCAATTTATTTATGTAGTACATTCCGTATAAAAGATTTCCAAACTTTGAAATGTCCATTGCGTGTAAATTATCTTTTCGGTTGTAGTCATTAGGTATAAACTAGTGAAGAGAATATAAGTTCTTTAAATGAAAAACAAGACACTCGGTATTACTTATACATACCTGCATACATATTTCACGAATTTTTTTTTCATGAAACATGAAAAACACCTATTATTGAATTGGTCACTGATATAAACTATCGTTTTAGTGGATACTAAATTTCAAAAAATTATAACATGCACTTAAAGTATGTCTGAATTTTTGCAATTCTTCATATTTTATTTCCAGCCTCCAGGTAATACCAGAAAGCACTTTTTGGGAATATTAAATGTCAGCGCTTTCTCTGCTTTCTCCAAAGCTAAATTTCAAATGTTCTCCCGTACGTGGATAATTCTTCAGCTTTAGTGCTCACTGACCAGTAGAAGAAGCCTCTCCAATTTTTCTGAATTTGGAACGTACAAGGCTTCTAGTTATTTAACGAAACTAAAGACTCACTGAATTCCGGTGTATGAAAAAAAAACTTTTAATAAAGAATCATAGATGCATACCTGTTTCTTTAGCTGCTTTAGTGATTTTAGCAAACCTTCTACTCGAATAGTGACGGAAGAGCCGGCCATCTTGTCACTCTTAACTGTACCACTACTAGAGAGGCTTCTCTTTCATTTTTTCGGCCAAAGAGGAAATACCTCTTTACTTGTTTATAGTAAATTTCCCGAAGGACTTTCCCTTTCTTCTCCCAAGAAGTTGACTTGTCTCTCGTCTTCTTACTGTCTACACCCAAGACTGTCCTTTATAAATAAGCTACATGGTGGAACTATGTACCTAGTACATGCCTACCACACTGTCCGTTAGAGACCATAGACATATATTGTACCATCAAGGAATAGAGAGCTCCTCCGTTCCATTTCTCGACATTTATGTTGTCATTTTGTTCTCTAAAGTCATGGAGAAAGGAAATAACAAACAATTTTCCTCATTCTTTTATGCATGCCCATGCACTATACTACTACTAGTATCCTCAGTACATGGAATGGAGAAAGCTTGGAGAAAGCATGCTGGTGAAAAAAAGGAAAACTCAATTTGTATAAAGAATAATATTAAATGGCAGAGGATCATGGCCGCTGTGTAGTTTTGTAAGGTTGTATCCCTCATAGGTACTTATACATATATAGGAATATAATAGGTTACATATGAAAGGTGAACACAAAAATATTCAATTCCATACTAACATTATCAAACTGTAATATAAAATGCAGGCTAGGATATTTAACGAAGCTCAACAATTATGGTTGATATTTGTGAGGTGGATTTACCGTGGTGCATATTCCAGCATCTGTAGATGCTTCCGGCATACATATAATTCGCGCACGTAGCAGAATTAAAAAGCTTCTATACTATGTATATGTATTCACTTTGGTCTTTATTCAGATTCTGCGAATTACGATCCTAATTATATATTTCTTTTTTGAACATCTACTACATTACTTTGAATTCTAGATTTTATTCGATAAGGGCTATGCTTTATATGCATCAATGTAATTGCCCCAATCATGCATATTTTGTTTCAACGAGCAAAATTATTGATGCCTATTCCTAAAGTATATTCACTGGCTTTAAAAATATCTAGACTCAACAAATCAAAACTAATATACAGTAAGATAATCCTATTTTCTTGTTTTGTGAGAAACAAAAACAGCTAGATTCACACGGTCTTTATTCCGCCATTAGCCCTTATAGCAGGTAGATCTTCGTGCATGTCACTATAGACAAGTTCTTGAATTAAAATGCATTAACTAATATAAACATACATATGCTGAGTAAAATGTTAACCTTGATACGTGTGTTTGAACATAGTTTAATAAAGGTTAAAGGTTATATAAATTGAAATAGTAGCTTTATTGAATTATGTCGACGAGTAGTAATAGACAACCTGGAAGTTTATGTATTGATGTTTGTGCAAATCCGGAGAGAATTTAAATTCCCGGAGAAAGTAGAGCCGCCTAGTTCAGTAATTTGTTATATTTTCCATTAAGGGCTTTTTCAGCGTAATTGCTGGGAGCCATATTGACTTCACCAGCCCATTTGTTTAATTTCACGCCCTGATTGTTACTGACATCTGACATCGTCAACTAATCCTTGAGTCTTCCCTCTCCTTTCGACAGAGGACCCGTAGGCACACTCGGGTTTAATGCGAAAGCTAAAAGTTCGTGTTTGGAGAACTGGGCCTAGTTTATTAAAGTTTTTGTGTCGCCCGGGCTCTGATGACAGGGACAAATGTATGGAAATCATGGCTAATGATGATGAGTCTACATATACCTTCCCTCCGCTTTCCATAATCCTACAAACTGTAAAACAGCCCCGGCCCAGTCCCAGCACAGCCCAAACTATGTATAAACTATCCCAGGGATAGAGTTACCCCTTACTACATATAATATATTTTTATTTCTTTGGACTTCGGCCACTAAATCCGGCGCACTATGTATACTCCGCCATAAACTACTCCCGACCACATCCCGCGGCTTATTACTTTCAATTTTAGGACTTGACACTTCCGAATCCGACTCCGTCCCACTTTATAGGTCCCTTGTAAAACATGAATACATTTAAAAGTCTCAACATGACGTGTGACATTTATATTATGGGATCTCGGGCGTGATGCTGCCTGGCCGGGTTCCCCTTTCATTTGGATCCCATTGTCCCTTCCACTTGGCAGAACAATGCAAATCCGAGCCAGGATCTTGGTTTATATGAGGCACTGAGCTAATTTCCAGGTCCTCGCTTTCTCACACGCTGGAGAACGTATTAATCATAATCATTCGGATTCGCGTAGGACTGACATGCGGCCTTTCAATCCAGTTTCAGCCTCATTGTGCACCGATATGGATTTACGCATTGCGTGTCCTGTGCAGAGATCTCTGTTCTGAATCAATCTCAATACTTGCGACTACCTTCCTATCTTTAGGGACATTAAAAACAATTGAGTTAATCTGCAGTTAGTATTAAAAGGCAAAAGGAAATTCTGTATTTCTCTGAATATTTAAATAGCTTATGGCTTCATTTTCATGTGAATTATAATGCTGCGCCTATAGATTGTTTCGAAGATTGGACATTATGCATATAACTGATCAGTGTTGGAAGTGCCATTCTTTCAGTGCAAAACATATTGAAATCCAAATCATTTCTAGCTAACGGTTAGTCTAAATCAAAATTGTATGTGCAAGCTACGATGTGTAAAAATTAATTAAAAATTGAAACTCACGGTGGTTGTTTTCAACGTTTTGCTGTTATTAGATGAATAATAAATGCTTATCCAATGTAAATGATACAATCCATTTGTTCCTTGAATCCAGGAAATACTGAATATTGAATTGAACCTTTAGTGATTCTCTTAACGTATTTAATTGAGAGCATAAGGTATTCTTAGCCACCAGGGACCTTTGCAAGTGCATAAGAGAGTCTGGAGGTTAGCGTAGTTTATGGTGAGTGTCCTAAATGCCGAAGTCATTAGCAGGCCCTCCAGAGCCTTCGTCTGATTTCAGTTCCTACAGCCGCCGTCTGCTTTATGGGCATTTGGGGACTCGAGCATGGGAAAAAGTTTTTCAATTACAAACTCTCAATTCTCAATCTCAATACGTTGGGTTGGGCCGAGGCGAGGGAAAGTGGGGCTTGTAATGCCTCTTGGAATGGGAATGAATGGGACAAACCGTATGGGGCTTGGTACATAAGTAGCCTCTTTCGTAACCCAAACCAACATCTCCAGAAACATGGACCAGAAGAGCATGAACCATGAACTCAAAAGGTACATTGATTATGCCTGTAAAATCCTGTGGTACGGTTTTGGGTGTTGCAACACCCCTCGAAGGGTGACCAAAAATATTTCGCATGAGGGGCACATTTGTTTAAATTTACAAAAAAAAATAACGGATTTTCAGCTACATGTGGTATAACGTAAAACGCTACGAGCTTAAGAGGTCAAAATCAAAAAATTATCTCCGTTTCCGGGAAAAGTAAAGGTAGCAGACTTTTGAACAACCCCGAAACTAAAAGCTCCGCTTCTGGTGGTTGTGTATGTTAAGTCCAAATGCTAACTTTGAAGATATTTGGATTACCAACCAACTGTAACTGGAACTGATGGAACCAAAACTGAACTAACCGAAAATATCCAAACCTTACCTAGACTACTTGAACATTTATAAACCTAGTAAATATAGCATATCCAAACGTAATCTATCATAAATGGCATATTTACGCCTAGCTTCACATATCCAACCTTAACCTAACCTAAGTTAATCATGGGAAAATTCTGAACCGGCCGGGGAAGGTAAAAGTTGTATTTTAATTTGCCCAAATTGCTCGCCTTGACACCACCTACAGTTACGGAATCCGTAATCTTAGTACGACAAATTACAAAGATGGTAATTTGTGAACAAATTGTAAACTGAATTATATCATACAATTTGCACCCAGAGCCGTATATTTCTATGTAAAATCCGATTCAACAATTTGTGGCGGGCTTAAAAAAATACGTACACAAGTACGTGGGCCTAAAATGTAAAAAGTTTGCCCTTGGCAGGCCTCCTCCAATTTGCAATAATAGTTGAGCGTAATGAAAGAGGACTCGGGGCTCAAGAGGAGGAGCTGTCTCCAGTTCCAGTTCCAGTTCCTGAAGGGCAGAAACACAATCAACCGCAATCAGAGCCGAGCCCGGCTATAAAACACACATTGAGACCCAAGCACTTTCTTAGTAGAAAGTTGAACCTAGTAGTACTACGGCCTATGGAGAAAGTCCGGGATACGGATCTCCGTTTTGTTTTCCTAAAGTCAGGCTTGAGCCCTCCTACTACATACTTTCCTTTCATTCCAAGCAGCAGGGATCCCTCTCGAAAATCGAAGATTCCGCTAAAAGTTCTCATTTGATTATTTGGAACTCCGCTCCCGCCGGATTTCATTTCATTTCCACTCCGTCTCCTCCTCATTTCAAAGTAAATAGTAATAAGGAGCCCGAATTTTCAATCTCAACTTTCCTACGCTCTGCTCTGGTCTTCCAGAAGAAGCCTAAAATTCTTGGGGGCCCGTCGATGGGAAGTTCTGGATCCATAATTTGATTCGGAACTCTGCCTAGGACATTAGGGACGAAGGGAACCTCTGCCTGAATGCCCTTTTAGGCAAACCAGAACTTCCATTTAATCAAATGTAAATTTTTTTAGAGGTCCTAATCTGGGTAAATGTGTCAGTGATTATGAGGAAGGAGGGAAGGGACCTTAAGCAAGTCCCAGGCCCAAGCATATTTCCCAGTTTTCCCTACAGGCTCGACTCGGCTCGGTTGACTACATTCATAATTACTTTAGGTCCCAGAAGGAGACGAGAGGAAAGGCCCTTGCGATTCATTTACATTTTCTCACTTCACGTCTCCGGAATGAGGAACGACTTTCATTTCAGACCAAAGGAGCGTGCCCAGAATTATATTTTATACGGGTCTACTTGGGTTGGGGTATGTTTACTGAATTCATCTTCTATGCAGGTGCCTGAGACATTAAAAAGCAGATGCACTTTCGAAGCTGATTAGTATTTATTATGATTCTAGCATGCCTACCTGTTATAAATAAAAATTCATTGCTCATAATAACATGGACTGATTGGTGAGTAATTTGCCGTAATTGCTAGTGAACTCTGACTTAATTGGTGAGAGATTTCACATTAATTGGTGATCGTTTAAATATTCCTCGCATTCATATTGATTATTGGAGTCATATCGAGTTCAGAAACTTTTCTGTAGGGTGTCGCAAAAATGTGTGTATTGGAAATCCGAAACTAATTTTGCGACATCTAAACATGGTGTACTTACTTGATACCACAGAAATACTGATTACAGATCAAAGCATCCTGTCCTGATCTTGAAACCAACAATCTTCCCAAATTAATCCAAACTCAATGTTACGGTATTTTATATTATTTATACCGCCTAGCGTAACAACGTTATTACACAGTGGTTGCATCTAGCGGCTATCCAGCGTAATCTATCCGACTATGCCTGGATAGTCAATTTAAATGATGAGTGAATCACGCGAGCCTGATTCCTAGTGAGTAGAATGCTGCATTTAATTAAAGGCTGTCTGCTGCCTCTGCTGGAGAGAAAGGGATGAGAAAGGCTATAACGAATATGAACTTGGGTCGTAGCTGAAAGCGGAATCTTGGCTTGAATCTGCTGGGAACGAGATTGAGCAGTTGAACTAAAACCAGAAATTAAGTCTTGGAGAAAAGGTTCCCTAGCTCGGCTCTACTATGTAGAGGATCCGGCCGGCTTAAGCTTTCGTTGAATAGGATTATTATTATTATTATTATAGAGTCTGGGATGGAGTTCGACTCTGAATCTGAAGTGCGGATGTGGCTACAAGAACAAACCCTCAAACACTCCGACACGTTCCCTCGAAAATCCTCCACAAAACACAAGCACAAGGGCCACTAATGATCCAGAAATGAGGGAATTTCGGCTTTGAGGTAGGTAGTGCTCCGTTGGAAGTCTGAATCTAGTGCAGTCGGATTACGGAATACGAGTAGCAAAGCCAGGGCGTGTTTGAAAACGCCGAAACCGGGGCCTACTCCTGCCGTCACATCCGAATCAGAATTATGTAGCAACTGAGTTTGAAATTTGACCTAATATTGAGCGAAGGTCAGAGATAAATGAAAACCAGCCTATCCCGAAGTTGAAAAGGAAGACATTTTAAGGTATCATTTATCAATATAGAATAAAAGAGAAAGGCAAACAGATAAATATCACAGCATCAATTTTACAATAAGTAGGGTATCTAAAAATGCGCTTTCAAATCAGGGAAAAAAAATCATATTATTAGAAAATTGATTTTGTGCTTACATGGTTCACATAGGTAATGGTACATCAGTTTAGACCAGATTAGTGTTAGTTACTCCTTTTACAAGCAGTACCTCAGCTTTAAAAAAATATTTCTTAGCAAGATGTAAGCGCATCTTTCGTAGTTTTATTACTATTTACATATAAAATTAATATTTCGATAAATCCCACCCATGCCATACCTGTTTGTATCATTATTAAACTCAATGGGAATAATTCAGTAGGTACCTAGGCATGTTTTTAAATTTTAAGGATCCCAATGCCCCTTCTTTGAAAACTTTAAAGTGTGAATTAAAAAGTAAAGCAGAGAAAAGGGAACCCGGAAGTACCTGAGTATCTTTAATTCAATTGTGGTTCCCGTTCAACTACTTTGAAACTTGTCTCCCCTTCCACTTCTATTTACTCGACACAGCGGCAGCACATGCTTTCTCCATATGAATTGAGAAAAGCCATGCATTGTAAAAAATTTATGTAGTTGTCCCGTCGGTTGTTTGTATTGATATACGAACAAATAATGGAATCAGCATAACAAAGAAAGGCCATTCTCCGTTGGCAGAATACAAAGTGACACCAGAGTGGATTTGCTGTCGTACAGGATTTCCGTCCAACCAATATGCTATGCACTCTGTTTTATAAGCCTAAAGCTGGGCTCCTTGTATATCCATCTATATGCGTCCAGATACAAATTGTAATTTATTGAAATATACAAGGAGCGGAGGATGGAGAAATTAAGTTATATACTTTTCCTGTTCCCCTTTCAGATTCAATACCTTGCATAGCCGGGCATTTGACCTGGGTAATGCGTAGCATATGGCTGACTGGCTGAATGCTTAAATCCGAACTGTATGTGCATTAGTACGGTTTATTACCCTTATCCTCTCCGCATTCAGACGTGCTCTGAGCTCTTCCTTGTGCAAATTGAACTTTTTCCGAATTTGAAGAGACGGAGCTGGGGAATAAGTTCAAAATTTTCAGCCCAGCAGCACAGGATTCCGAAGCAAGACTTCCACACACACACAATGTAGTAGATAGGCTCTACTTCCCACAGCCACTCTTCTGTCCGAATTGAAAAGCTTTGTAAATTGAAAAGTTTCTTATTGCATTGTGGGGAATCCCTTTCTTTTAGTTTATGTTAGCGTCAATTACAATATTTGCGGAAATCGGAGCTTGTTATTAGAGCCCCTCAAATGTTAAACAATATTTATATCTAATGAGAATTTTTATCCAATCAATATGCGTCAGTCGAATGAGCTATAATGAAAATAAAACAAAATGCGTTTGCGACATTTTTTATTTAAAAAAATAACTATAAATATGAGTTACTACGAACATGCAAACGAGCCTCTCTGCAAGGAGCCAACTTCAGATACAGTTAAAGCAAAAAACATGTACAGTATTAAAGTTTAGCCTAGTTAGATCAATACCAAGCCTCGAAATTCCTTAAAATTCAAAAACTGGTAAAATTAAAATTATTTCAAAAGGCAAAAACGAGCTTAATGAAATATATACTATATAATATATACTACTTCAAACTTTAAGCCAAGAAAGAAAATGACAAAATTGTTAACATCCGCAAACATTGTAGTATACGTACGTACGCCTAGAAAAAGATGCTGGGAAAACTTCTATGGGTTTGTATAGTGATACTTGAATTGACCCTAACACACAGATATTTGCACTTTCTCTTAGAACATGCCTTTCTCCTCTTATAGCCGCAAGCCAGAAGGAATTCCACACTACTTGCCTAGTTTCTTCAGAGTAGGTACCTTGGGTTACGTAACTTGGTCCAAGTTTACGAAGAGGCCTCCCTCTAAACTTAGCCCTCGTGCTTAAAAAGTACATATAAATGTATAAGGAGGTAGATAGCTGAAAGGTAAATCTGTCAAATTCCAACATCAAATTCCGAAAAATAAAACCAAACTTTAGACTCCCGGTCCTATTGTTAGCCTATCAAAGTCTCCCCAATGTTTCCCGCTTTCCTAAAGTTTTACTACCTACGGACCTAAAGTTAACCTCCTAACTTTACGGCTAAAGACTGCCTGCTCCTCCCTCTCCTATTTATGTGTTGTGTAGCCTTCCCAACCCCCGCCTCCAGCAATTCCCTAATCATTCTCATTTTAATCAAGTACAGTTTGAGTAAATTACTGAGGGAATTGAAGACTTTGTCTTAGTCTCTCTTTTTTGTCTGAGTCAACAAAGTTCCAGTGCAGAGGAAAGTAATTTAATATGTGTATATACCTACCTATATGTTTGTGCGAGTGTACTGCAATTACTTATAATATATAACAACTCACTTCACTCTGTAGTACCTAAACGTATATTTAGTACCGACGTCCTCCAACCGCATATAAAATGGAACTATATAAGGTATTTCCTGCCAACACTATCAAACTTTCCGCACCTTTCACATGCTGTATTCACTTGAGTGTTAGCAGGAGACAGTGCCTAATTTGTTTAATTCAGTATTGAGTGTAAGCACGACACCTGTGAATGGGGGGAATTTTCTCTGAGCTCAGCTCAAACTAATCAATTTTTATAGAGGGATGGACTGATATAAATACATTAGAATGTCCGTAGTATTGACGAACAGGATTATGGATTTGTGTGGAGTATGGCTTGGGCTGGATTTTCCAGGAGACCCACGACTGTCCTTCTGTGTGCTGAACAGCGTACTGAAAGTATTTGTTTTCCTCGAGGAGATCCAGCAATGTGCCTCTTCATTTCCCGGTGAGAGGAGAGAGCCCTAAACGCATCTGCGCCCCCCTCCATGGGACACTGGACTACTGGAGGTGAGACTCTGGATCAGATCCACAGGCAAAGTTCAGGGCAATCTGGAGGCTCAGCTTTCTCTTCAGCATTCTTAGGCGACTAGGGATGGGAAAGCCAACACGCTGCCTACAGTACTTATTACTCAGGGTTTCGGGTAAATAAGTATTTTTTACCATAGTGGTAAAAGACGTTATTTCTCATTTTTTACCACAGGGGGCTGGTTGATGGTCACACTACTATACTGGTTGAATGATGACAAGAGCTTCGCCGCCACTGAACCACTCAAGACACGACAGTAGGGTACTATACTACGTTTTTAATTCCAAATGACAATTTTGAATAAGGGCCAGGGAATAGGTGACAGAAAATAGCAAACATGAAAACAGAATACTAAAAAGTCCAGTCATATTTCAAATTTTAGCGGGATTTCTTGTTTCTTACCATTTTGTACCACTTTTTGTTATTTAACCTTACAAAATGTGCGAAACGGTAAAAATCCGAAACACTGAATTACTACTTCCATCAAATATGGCTCGATTAGACATTAGTTATAAAAAGCATGAAGTAACTAAATATGTAGGACTAGGAAGTATTGTATCCTCAGTATTGGAAAATGTTGGTTACATTAAATTCGCGGAAAAAAAAAGAAACTACAGAGTTAATGAAATTGATGTCGACTGATGTAATCTTAGCCTTCTGGACAACAATAAAAATTTATTTCGCTGACATATGTGATTTGCTGAAAACTTTAAGGAAGTTATTACTGTTGACGGTATTACTGTTATTATTGTTGAAGCCAACAAGCCCGCCCTAACGCGGAATCAGCAACTACATTTTCTACACATTTCCGGAGTACATGAGCCATAAAAGTGTTGAATGGAGGTATGATGGCACATGCACTCCAGAAATGTATAGAAAATGTAGTTGCTGATTCCGCGTTAGGGTGGGCTTGTTGGCTAGTCAAAGCAGAAGTATTTAAATACAATTTACAATACCGTGCGCCTACAGTTTAATGTAAACTATCATTCTACGTA
>JAQFZY010000936.1:0-19805 GCA_034696285.1 Hypogastrura burkilli
TTGCTGCCGGGATTTGGTGGGTCTGGGTTGAGAATTGCGATCAGGATCAATCGGACGGACCAAACCTTGGAGTAATTATATACTAGTTAGAATATTCTTTAAGCAGGGAATTGCAGTTTTCACTTGAAAGTAAAGGGAGCCTCTATGTTCAAATTCTCTAAGCTAATACCAGCTGGTTGCTTTGATTTTTTATCCATGCTACTCACGGAAGACAACTTTGCATTTCCGCTAATTTTTCGGTAACTGTGTATTTGGTAAACGCCATTACCGGTCGTCAGGCGGTGTTTCGAAAGCAAATTTCCGCACAACTTTCGTTGGCTTTATTGGCTCTGTGGTTAAGCTTTCAGGAGACGCCGGTTCCTCCTTCCTATAGCTTGGCAAAGCATATTTAATCTTGCGAGCCGGTTGTTTTTTCGTTACCATTGTGATGTAGACTATGCGTCGGCGCCTCCTCGGACTCGGCACCTATTAATGACCAAAAATATAAGCGTTATGAAAGGTATGGCTGAATTTGAAGCGTTCAGGTATTTGCAAGATTATCAGAATTTCAATCGCGTGACTGTAAGAATTAGGATACCAAATAGCAGAAAAAAAACACCATCCAAACATACAATAGTAAAATCCATATGATACACATTATACGTACCTTGATAATCACTTCAGCAGTTGAACTTTCAAACAAGAACTCCTTTCCTTCTTCTGGGATCGGTTCCGAAAGGACTGGAAGCTCAAAAATCTGCTTCTCAGGCGTATATACCTCAAATACTTGATTTATTTCAGGAGTCGTAGATGGCTTGTTTTTTGGAAGCTTAACGGTGAGGTTTGTTTCAGAGTCGACAATTTTTACCAATCGTAATGGGCTATTCGGCTTACCTGGCGGGTCCGCTACTACAAATATTATGCGTTTCCTGTTCCCCGTTATAACCGTTATCTGTGTTTCACACTCTGAAGTCACGCCGTCAATACTAGCAGACGGTTCTGCTTCAGTTGTGCTAGAGGACTCAATATTTCCATCTGTTTCTGAAACTGAGACAGATGTGGAAATCTTTTCTTCTTCGTCAGCGTAGGTTGTACTAGGTAGCAATGTGGTCGTGATTTCTTCTGACGCGAGTTCGTCAGAAGTTGGCGGCGTTGTAGTAAAACCATATTTTGGACGTTTAGTTCTTTTCCCAGTTACGGCCATTATTTTTTCGACTGGCGTAGTACTGTCATTCTCGCTATCTTCGCCAGATGGCGTCGTTTGGATAAATATAGGACGTTTCCCATTGATATTTGTAACTTCATTCGTCGGATTTGTGCCCTCACTGTCAGTATCGGAAGGCGTGGTGATTTCTGTAACCACTTCTAAAGTAGTCGTCGTCTCAATCCTGTCATCCTCATCTGATGGAGTTGTTTGAGTTAGCAAGGGCGATTTCGTGCGTTTTCCTTTTATGGCTGTAACCTCTTCTGAAACCGTCGTAGTTTCAGCTCCGCCATCTTCTTCAGAAGGTGTTGTCTGAGAGACCTTGGGTGACTTCGTGCGTTTTCCTTTGATCGCTGTAACCAATTCAGATTCGGTAGTCGTCTCGATCTCGTCATCCTCATCTGATGGAGTTGTTTGAGTTAGCTTGCGCGATTTCGTGCGTTTTCCTTTTATAGATGTAACCTCTTCTGAAACCGTCGTAGTTTCAGCTCCGCGATCTTCGTCAGAAGGTGTTGTCTGAGAGAAGTTGGGTGACTTGGTTCGTTTTCCTTTGATCGCTGTAACCAATTCAGAATCGGTAGTCGTCTCGATCTCGTCATCCCCATATGATGGAGTTGTTTGAGTTAGCTTGGGCGATTTCGTGCGCTTTCGTTTTATGGCTGTAACCTCTTCTGAAACCGTCGTAGGTTCACCCCCGCCATCTTCGTCAGAAGGTGTTGTCTGAGAGACCTTGGGTGACTTCGTGTGTTTTCCTTTGATCGCTGTAACCAATTTAGATTCGGTAGTCGTCTCGATCTCGTCATACTCATCTGGAGTTGTTTGAGTTAGCTTGGGCGATTTCGTGCGTTCTTCTTTTATAGATGTAACCTCTTCTGAAACCGTCGTAGTTTCAGCTCCGCCATCTTCGTTAGAAGCTGTTGTCTCAGAGACCTTGGGTGACTTCGTGCGTTTTCCTTTGATCGATGTAACCAATTCAGAATCGGTAGTCGTCTCGATCTCGTCATCCTCATCTGATGGAGTTGTTTGAGTTAGCTTGGGCGATTTCGTGCGTTTTCCTTTTATGGCTGTAACCTCTTCTGAAACCGTCGAAGTTTCAGCTCTGCCATCTTCCTCAGGTGTTGTCTGAGAGAACTTGGGTGTCTTCGTGCGTTTTCCTTTGATCGATGTAACCAATTCAGATTCGGTAGTCGTCTCGATCTCGTCATCCTTATCTGATGGAGTTGTTTGAGTTAGCTTGGGCGATTTCGTGCGTTTTCCTTGGATAGCTGTAACCTCATCTGAAACTGTCGTAGTTTCAGCTCCGCCATCTTCGTCAGAAGGTGTTGTCTGAGAGACCTTGGGTGACTTCGTGCGTTTTCCTTTGATCGCTGTAACCAATTCAGATTCAGTAGTCGTCTCGATCTCGTCATCCTCATCTGATGGAGTTGTTTGAGTTAGCTTGGGCGATTTCGTGCGTTTTCCTTTTATAGCTGTAACCTCTTCTGAAACCGTCGTAGTTTCAGCTCCGCCATCTTCTTCAGAAGGTGTTGTCTGAGAGACCTTGGGTGACTTCGTGCGTTTTCCTTTGATCGCTGTAACCAATTCAGATTCGGTAGTCGTCTCGATCTCGTCATCCTCATATGATGGAGTTGTTTGAGTTAGCTTGGGCGATTTCGTGGGTTTTACTTTGATGGCTGTAACCTCTTCTGAAACCGTCGTAGTTTCAGCTCCACTGTCTTCGTCAGAAGGTGTTGTCTGAGAGACCTTGGGTGACTTCGTGCGTTTTCCTTTAATCGCTGTAACCACTTCAGAAACGGTAGTCGTCTCGATCCTTACATCTTCCTCTGATGGAGTTGTTCGAGTTAGCTTGGGCGATTTCGTGCGCTTTCCTTTGATAGCCGTTACCTTCTCTAAAACCGTTGTAGTCTCGATTCCGTCATCTTCCTCGGAAGGTGTGGTTTCAGAGAGCTTGGGTGAATCCGTGGGTTTTCCTTTGATCGCTGTTACCACTTCAGAAATAGTGGTCGTCTTGATCCCGCCATCTTCCTCTGATGGAGTTGTTCGAGTTAGCTTGGGTGATTTCGTGCGTTTTTCTTTGATAGCTGTAACCTCCTCTAAAACTGTTGTAGTTTCAATTCCGCCATCTTCCTCATATGGAGTTGTCTGAGAGAACTTTGGTGACTGTGTGCGTTCACTATTAATCGCTGTTACCACTTCAGAAACGGTAGTCGTCTCGATTTCCACATATTCCTCAGAAGGGGTTGTATGGGAGAGTTTCGTGCGTTTTCCTTTGATAGCGGTAATATCCTCTAAAACCGTCGTAGTTTCAATACGGCTATACTCCTCCGAAGGTGTTGTTGGAGAGAGATTGGGAGACTTCGTGCCTTTTCGTATGATCGCTGTAAGCTCGTCTGCATCCTTGTTTGGATTAGGCGTAGTTCTGGATTTCTTGCTTCCCCTTATTACATCAACCGTTTCTTGGTCCGTAGCTGCCGTTGTCTTTTCTTCGCTACCCTCGCTAGATGGTCTGGTTTTCAATCCTTTCTTGCCCTTCTTTTCCTTGTATTTTTCCTGAACACCAACATACTTGCTTGGCTTGGGCGTTGTTACGGGTTGACCTTTTTCTCCCTTAGCCGGTCCTTCAACGGCTTGCGTAGTATTTTCCTCGCTGTCGGTAGATGGCGCTGTAGTTATTTCTATCCTGCCTTTCTTTTTTCTTTCTTTTTCTTGAACGCCTTCATCCTTGCTTGGCTTAGACGTAGTTGCAGACTTCTTACTTCCCATTCTTACCTCAATCGTATCTAGGTCACTAACTGGCGTAGCATTCTCTTCAGCACCCTCGCCAGATGGCGTCGTGGTAAGATCCTTTTTACTTTTATTTTTGTTAATTTCCACAATTTTGCTAGGCCTGAGCGTACTTCCTAACTTTGAGCCTGGCTTATCAATCTTCTTATATGATTTAGGTTTTGTCGTCGTGAACAGCTCTTCATCAACACTTTGAGGCTCCCTCTCTACCTCTGTTTCTGAGGCATACGTTGTGGTATAAATTGGTTCAGGAGTGAAGGTAGTAGTAAACTCAAACGTGGATTCGGTCGTTACATCGTCTTCAGGAACGAACTTTCTTTCGTTTAGCCCATCATCTTTCTTTCCATTATTTGTCTTATTATTTTCAATTATGCTAGTGTCATTTGTGGACTTGGGTGTGGTTACTGATTTTGACCCAGGTTTTTCAGTACTTTTTGAGGATTTGGGAGTTGTAATTTTTGTTTCATCTTCCGTTTGACTCTCACTTTCAGTTTCCGATTCGGGTGCATGCGTTGTCGTAAATATTTCCTCCGGAGCGTATGTAGTTGTAAATTCAGTAGTAGACTCTGTCATGACCTTCTTTTTCTTTTCTTTGTCAAGAAGGCCAATACCGATGGATGGATTTGGCGTGGTTCTTATTTTTGAGTAGGGTTTGTCAGTCTTTTTGGAGGACTTGGAAGTCGTCGTTGCAAGCACCTCTTCATCACCACCTTGTCCCTCCCTCTCGACCTCTATTTCCGAAGCATAAGTTGTTTCCTCTGAGGCGTAGGTGGTCGAAGCATCACCAACTTGTCCCTCCTTCTTGACCTCTATTTCCGAAGCATAAGTTGTTTCCTCTGGGGCGTAGGTGGTCGGAGCTATGGTAGTAGGTTCTTCTGTCGGTTCTTCACCATATGTTGTAGATTCCGGTTGTGTGGTAGTCGTGCTAGGCTTCGTTATAGCGGTCACCTCTCCGACGATTATGTTTTCGAATGACGTAGTCAGTTCCTGATTCCGAGTTGGGCGCTGGGTGATGCGAAACTTAACCGGAGGCGGAACAGTTACCAACTTCTGAACCTCCCCAAAGTTCTCGGTTGTAGTATCATCCTCTTCCTCTGTCGTGGAGTCCGGGATCTTCGAATACCCAATCGGGGATTCTGTATAAACTTCAATTTGGGTTCCCTCCTACAATTATTTAAATGATTAAGTACTTTACCTATCTATAAAAACATAGGTACATATACGTTGAATTATTTATATTATGCATATAAAACCTCTGTGGTCATGATAAGCTTTGACCGCTTTGATGCCTGATCTTCAATCTCTGACTCGGGGCCCGCTTGCGTAACCTGTGAAGTTTCACTTTATTAATTACAACTTTAAAATTAGAGAGCAAACTCAAAACGTACGAAGATCAAACTTACTACAGCTAACGTTATGTGCATAGTGCTATAATATTGTTTTGATAAAACATATATTTACCTCATCCACGATGGGCTTAGGCGTGGGGCGCTTAGTCTTCTTGGCCTCGAACGTTGACTTTCGGTTCGTCTCAGTAATGGCTGAAACGAAGGAATATAACGAGCTTTCAGTTGTGAACAATAACCGGGATGTTTACACAATTTCGTTATTGACGTGGGTAAAGTAGATTCGGTAAATGTTAATCAGAAACTATGAATGACTCTTATGAATAAAATATTTTTCCATTAAAATAATAATCGGAACGTGACCTATGTCGAAATCAATCCTTTTTTACTATATCCTCTAGAAGATTTTATGTAATTGTATTTATTTTATTTAACTTATGTCTGGTTAGGGTCTAACGGTCGCATGGTGAATCAATTTCAATCTAAGTAACGTAAAGCTAAGGCATAAAATTTTCTTTATAATACTTCAATATATAAGTTTGTAATTTAACCAACTTATCCTTGTGATAATTCAGAAGGAGGGAGTTTATAATACAAAACAGTATTCAAAATATCCTAACTTCCAAACATTTTGCACCTTTATTCAAAGAATTTAGAAGTCGTAATGATTCCTGATAAACTTACACAGTGTAACCAGTAATTCTGATCCTGAAGAGCTGGAAAAATGTTTTATGCATCAATTAGAGCTGTTATTTGCTTCGTTTCATATTATAGAGCCATCCCGGATAAGAGCTATTTTCTTTGACTCTGGGTCCACTCTTTCTATTGCGGAAAATCGAAGCATAGGGAACATGGATTCTAGCTAACATTAAGTTAGGACCATGTGTGGTCCGGAAGATGGGCAGTCAGGGAACGAAGGTGCCCACAACAAAAATCAGCTTTTCACCCAGACAGTCAAACCGATCAATTGATACCTCATTTTGTAGGTCTGGTAAAGGGCACTTAAGAAATGGTTACAACTTTTCAAAATCCCACCAGAGGCTTGCACTTTTTTTTATATTTCTAAAAATTTAAACTTTTATTTAAAAAAGGATTTAAAAAAGCCAAGGCGCAGGCGCAGCAGCCCAAATAAATGTTTCGAAGTGAGAAAACACTGGGCTACAAGAAATACTTTGAATAAATGCTTGGATGCGCATGCGAGGATGGCCTTATTACTTCACAACCAACTCGGGCGTGTGTCGTCATTTTGTAGGTCTAGTGAAATGCTCCGTAGAACTGGTTATTACTTTCCAAAATGCCACCAGAAGCGGGAAATGTGCACGCCATACTTCTATTTTTCCAACTATTCTCATATTACCAAAATTCTTACACTGTTCTGAAGTGAAAACACAGAGGCTGGATAGAAAAGCTTTGAATTCAGACTTGGATCCCCATGCGCAGAGGGACGATCGTCCGGAGTTGCTATTGCACATTAAAATCGCACAAGAAAGCCTTGATTAAACAATCTTCTGATACTCCCAACAGTTGTCGCTTCTAAACATATTCAGTTCAACCGCTACTTCAGAGCTTTGGCATGTCAGAATTTTTAAAAGTTAAAACAAGTCATAAGTTTTCCGACCAGTAATTCACGGCGCGGGTCGTATTTTTGTAAAAGATAACCGGTGCTCAAAAGCCTTTACACTAGACCTACAAAAAGAGCTGTCACATGACCGGGTAGGTTGTAAAGCAAAGAAGTCGACCCACGGGTCGGCCCTCTGCACACGCGGCTATAAGTCATCATTTAAAGCGTTAATTATAGCCTATGTTTTTTTCACTTCAAAACATATTAGGCTCGACCAGTGCGACTGCGCCTTGGTGTGTAGAACTTTTACTTAGATGAAAAAAGTTAGAAAAAAATTAGTTTGGCGCGCAGTATTTCCCGCCTCTGGTGGTATTTGGGAAAATCATAAACAGTTCTAAAAAACCTTTCGCTAGACCTACAAAATGACGTGTCACGCGACCGGTTTGGTGGTGACAAAGTTGACCTCCAGGTCGACCCTCCTCGTATGCGTGCATCCATGTCCTCATTCAAAGTATTTTTTTAGCCCGCTGTTTTCTCACTTCAAGACACGCCTCGGGTGGGATTTGAAAAATTATAACCGTTTTTGAAGAGCGCTTTACCAGATTTACAAAATGAGGTATCACTTGATCGTTTTAACTATCTGGGTGAAAAGCTGAATTTTGCTATGGGTACCTTCGACCACCTGCCTGCCAACCTTCCGGACCACATATGGTCCAAATTTCATGCTAGCTGGAATCCATTTCCCCATCGTATGATGAATCAAAGAAAATAGGTAACTCTTAACCTGTAGGGTTCTTTTCAAATTCGAATATGCTTGTCTACAGAAAAGTACGCTTTTTTTATACAATGAGAGCGGACAGGGAGCTCGCACGGATATAGTCCAGTATTGGGCTGCCAGGTACTGACATAACGTAACCCAAATATCTTCATCCGTTTTATAACTGGAACTTGCTATACCTACTACGTGCATGCTCCATCTCCGCTCCGGTGCAGATCCATATTGACTCGTCAATCGGATATTCCCGGACGCTAAATAGTACTAATACTACATAATAGTGCTCCGCAGCTCCGGCTCCGGGGTCGGAGCGGAGCCGGAGCCGGAGCTCTGAGGAAGAGCACCGAATATGTCGGAGCCGGAGCTGGAGTCGAGCTCCGGCTCCGGCTCCAGAACCTAAAGTGCATATAACTGGTTGAAAAGAAAACAAAACGCGGTATTTGCTTAGTAGTAGCAATTCTGGATAGATTTTTTAGAAGGAAAACGGAAAACTACTATGAAAAATACATCATCCGAATAACAAATCGTACCAATATTTGGCCTACAAAAATGCCTTAATCATTGACGTCCTAATATTTAATGAGGAACATTTAAATCATAACCAAGTAATTCGAAATCTCTCATCAATTCAATTAGATTTCCTTGCCTGAGTCTTGAAATATTTCGAATTCTAGCGTTTTAATTCCGTAAATTATTCTAAAATAAAATTATATTTTGCTTATACTAAGTTTGAAAAGACTTCTGAGTGATGAATCTGTTCTTGAAGGGAAAACTGGCGATATTATGAGTAAAAAGTTTTAGCCGGCTCCGGCTCCAGCTCCAACCTTGGAGCCGGAGGTGGAGCCGGATTTTCGCTCCGATCTTTCCCGGAGCCGGAGCTCTGAGTAAGAGCTCCGAATATTTCGGAGCCGGAGTTATGCGGATCACTACTACATAACCTGATATACCTGGGGCATAGCTCGCTTCTGTGGGCGCCTTGGTCACCAGTACTTTGATATCCGGTTCGGATGGCCTCTGGGTGACTATGTGAACTGGTTCCTCAGGCTTCAGATCCTTGACAGACTCGACAACTTCCTCTTTGGTCGCCCGACCGGACCGTTCCGTAGTCGTTAAATCATCAGTCCCTGATACCTTCGAAAAGTCCTCCGTATCCCCGCTACTCTCTAAATCTGTGCTCTCCTGCGTTGTTGTGAGCCCGTCCTCTTCCGACCAACCTGGCTCTGTGACAGTCTCGTCAGGCCTTGAAATCGGCAACGCAGTCACTCCTTTCGGCTTCGACTTCTCCGTTGGCACGCCAAGAATCTCGCTCTCAGTTGTGATAAGCTCTTCTTCTACAGCGTTGTCATCCGGCCGCTCCGTGTCCACCTCAACCGAAGTATCACTCGGTACTTCGGCAAAGTCAACCCCTACTTCGTTGGATGAGGTCCATGTTGGGTCCTCCGTCGTGGGGCTCTGAGTGGTTTTCAGCTTAAACTTCTTAGTGGCGGGTGCGGAAGTCGTGACTTGCTTCATCCGACACTTTCCACCCTTCCGGCATGGCTTAAAATAGAGCTCCTTTAATTCTTCGGGAGAGACGGGAACGAGCCGTTTCTCCGGTTCCGGCTCCTCGCCCTTTCCATTTGGCTTCTTTTGGATCGTGACGAGGATGTAAACGGGCGTCTTGGAATCATCCAACTCGTTCTCCAGTACGGGCTTCAGGTCACAGTTTTTGCTGGGCTTGGCCCCAGTCTTTGGCACGCTCCCGTCCTTGCACTTGACCCTAAAGAGCTTAACGGCCACGTACTCCTTAACCTCAGGCTCCACTTCCTCGATTTTCTTTCTCTTTCCAAGCTTACTCGTTGTCGACGGCCGCTTGATAAGCTTATATATTGTGGTATCCTTTTTTTCGACAGGCTCCATTTTGCAGTCGGACTTTGTCCCCTTTTTGCAGTTCTTGAAGAAAAGGGTCTTGGAGGTTTCGGGATCTAGCGTGATGTACTTGTTCACGCGCTCTTCAACGTCGTCCCCTGTGAGACCGATTATTTAGATTAATTTAGAGTTACTAGAAACTAAGAACGCCATTTTTAAGCAACCTTTATCAACTTAACTAATTCCGATATAATAAGATAATGAATAAGTCTGTTCAAAGTACATCTGATAGTGAGTCCATGTGATTCTGTCGAATTCTTACCCGTTATGGACTTTTTCTTTCTCATCAAAATCACCATCACGAAAATGGTCTCTTTTATTTCGTCAATAGGTCCGTCCTTTGAATTGAGGCGTTTCATGTTGCACTCCTTCGTATCCTTCCGGCAAACTCTCCTGAAAAGCTTGATGGGAGTGTATTCCTTCTCGGGAGTAGGTTCACCAGGCCCGGGTTTCTTGCGGACTATTAGCTTGTAGACCACAATGCTCTCCTCGGTGGTCTCAGTGAAAGGGGTTGGTATGCACAGTCCTTCCCGATTACAGACTCGCCGGTGGACGTTAATGTACTCCGACTCTGGCAGCTCATTATACTTTAGAACTATTTCATCCTCCTCCTCTGGGTCTTTCTTCTTCTTCTTGGTGACCACAAGGATGTAGATGGGGGACTTTTTGGAGTCGTTCGGGTCCCCGGTAAGGGGCTCCATTGTGCACTCTTTGGACCCCTTTTTGCAGAGCTTGAAGAATAGCTTGACCGGTAACTGTTCCTTGAATTTCTCCGTGACGACCTGGCCTGACGGAAGCCTGGTTTTCCGAATAATGATCTTCCACTTGTAGTAGATGGTTGGGAAGAGGGGCTCCTTGGTGCAGTTGGTCGGGTTCGTGACCTCTTCAGGACATACTTTCTTGTACAGCCGATCCGCCCTGTCGGGGTCCAGTGGGAAGAATCTCTTGACCAGCGTCTCGAGCTCTTCCCCGTCAGGCCCAGGCCCAGTAGTCTTTGTGGCCTCCACTTCGTAGATTTCCTCGGGTTTAACGGGGTCATCGGCTGTGATTAATGTCATCTCGCAGGGGGCCTTCTTGCCCTTTCGACAGACTTGGCGGTACACGTAGATTGGTGTTATCTCCTCAGTCCGTTCCTCTTCGATCTCTCCGTTCGGCAGGTCCTTGATTCTCTTAATAACTGTAAATATAGTTATTTACATTAGTTATTTATGCTAAAAACCGCGGTCCGTTAAAATACTTTCTTTAAGTTTATAACGAACCATGCTCCCTTTAAAGGGTTTCAAAGTTCACGTATAATTCTGATATAGGTACCTGATTCGGCTTTGTTCTACAAAAGTTGGTCTAGTATGTAAATATTTTTAAATTTAAGTCTGAGCATTCCATACCTTGACGAATAAAGATCTGAGGCTCAACAAGCGGCACTAGTTCGCACTTGGACGTTTCATCACTGCAGCTCCGCCGAAAGAGCTTGGAGAGCGTCTGCGGGAAGATTGGATCAAACTTCTTGGTGACAAGGGTCTCCTCCCCTTCGGGTGTCTCCGTAACGCTCGTATTGACTGTCCGTTCGAAGATTTGCTTCGTCCTCGGGTCATCAGTTGGACCAAAAGGTTTCATTTGGCAGGCCTTTCCTTTGGGACACTCCTTCTTGTAGATTTCTATTGGGATGAATTCCTTGGTCTCTTTGGGCGGGCCGCCTTCGGGATCCTCTTTCATTGCCACGACCAGCTTGTAGACATTGTCCGTCCGAACAGGCTTTCATTACAAAAAAAATTGATTCATTAAATTTTGAATTTAATTTCCTGGGTGGAATTAGTTAAATTAACGGTATAATATATATATATATATATATATATATATATATATATATAAGGCGCCGCTATATATATATATATATATATACATCAAATAGTTGGTATGTGTGTGGGTGCGCATGTATGCTTTTCCATGATCTCCAATGCAACTACTTGACAGATTCGAATGAGTGATACCTTAAAAGTTTCCTAATTTTAACGAAAACTTTTCACCCGAAACAAAAGTTGACTTTTTGCAAAAACCTTCTGGTAGGAATCGACCTCCGTTTGCAAAGAGGTCGGCAGGCATGGAATCGGGTGTCCGTGTATGGGGCCAGGCAGGAATGCGCATGCGCAATGGGTATAAAAAGTTACGTGGGCATTGAGGGTTCGGATTCATCTAGGCAGGTGCCTGTGCTGGGGGTAAAGGCCAGCTAATCCCGTCCGCGCGTGTCAGCGGCGCCTGATTCAACTTCATAATTACAATGGCGGTCGGATCGGGTTGGACAGGCAACGTGATGCAGGCGGCGCCTAACTTTAAAAAAAAGAGATAATAACCACCGGACTGAGTTTGCATGGGGCTAGTGATTCGGGTGGCGTAGAATTCGATTTACTAGAAATAATACCTGTCAGATCGGATTTCAACGGACACAACGGTACCCGAAGACTGCCGGTAAATACTTTCCTGTTTTTTTTCTGCACTTCTCTCTCTCTCTTCGCATACACAAGTAGCAATCTCCATGTTGTTTCGATTTTTGAAAAATACTTTGACAGTTATGTTAGATTAAAGAACATTTAGTTCCCCTTATCTTTATAACTTGGTTAACAATATATTATTATACTTAGTCCAAAACGGCCTATCTATATAACATCGAACATTTCGGCGCAAACCAACGTACGACCATGGTGTCAACGGTTCGAGGTCAATTCAACCCAAACATGGCACGCTGCATATCAAATTCACCAATATCGCGTAATGTGTGTTACTTTATGGTTTGACCCGATATTTGACCCATCCGTTACCCATCGGTGACCCTGGAAGGCATTTCGGGGCCATACCGATCACAAAATGTCATATGACATATCAAGATGACCATACGGCCATGGGGTATGGGGATCATGAATACATTTGACAAACCGATTTTTCGGCCTACCGATGACCCCATGACCCCGCTAGGGTCGCCCATGGTCAATTTGAGTTAGGAGTTAGCAACGGATTCCGACGCCCCAAGCTATACAGGATCATATGCTAGGAATGCATTTTTGATTTTGACTTATAGGGGTCACCCGAGGTAATGCCGACCACACCATGTCATGCGACACATCAAAATGACCGTACAGGCCTGGAAATCATTATCATGAATACAGTTGGCAAACCAGTTTTAGGGCCTACCGGTGACCCCACGAGCCCGAGGAAACCGAAAGGGTCGCCTGAGGTCAATTTGAGTTAGCTTCGATTACGCGTGCACTAAAATACACATAATAAATCTCCTTCAAGTGTTTTTATTGGCGAGAAATTTAAATACAAAAGCGAAAAATGGGGTTCATTTCACTGTTCTGATTATCATACTTCTAACAAATGACATATAATTGAACATTTTTACCTTCATGCATTTGTCCGTCCCGTCCTCACAAGTTTTCTTATAAATCTTTGCAAGCTCCTCGGGCAGTAGAGGGAAATATTTCTTTACCATTTTTGGCGTTGGTTCATTCTCAGAATCTGGTTTTGACTTTGTTTGAGGACCTTCCGGATTCTTTGTCGTGTAAATGGCTTCAAAAACCTGGTCAGGAATTGGCTCTTCGATATTGATTCGATCCATGGTGCAGTCCTCTTCTTCACCATCATCTTTGCATGTCTGTAATAATATTGTAATATAAAAGTTAGGATATTAGTTAGCACTCAAAATACGAATAAAATGTCATAAAAGATTCAATTAAAGAATTGCTTGATTGGGTACAAATTTCTTGTCGGTTGATATTTTATGAGAGCACTTCAAATACAAGTAAAGATAATTCAGTTGAGTTCTAGCTAAATCTGATAATTAGCTATTAGCCATCCTATTGTACGTTGGATTATTTAGAATTGGTCAAGTTAAACATGTTCCGTCGAAATGTATTAGCTCTCACAAAACCGATATATTTATTACACTGAATGTTAGTTAAAGCTACATGAGTGCCCTGACGTACGTATTAACTTTCAAGGAGGAAAAGCAATATACTGTATATTATACTGAATGCAAAATAGTCTGCCTCAAAAAGTATTATTTATTCCGCCGATGAATGGTAATATTTATTATGCTAAATATCATTTTTCAACTACACAGTAATATTTACTCCGCTGAATTTTAGATTAAGATGACGACCAATAATTTCATATTTCCCCTAAATGCTACTTTTCAACGAAAACAAATATTTACTCCAATAAATTTTAGTTTTCCAGGAAAACCAATATTGCTAATTTCCCTAATAATTGTTTCTCTACATAAGGCTACATTTATTCCGTAGAATATATAGAATATATCGACAAGCAGACGGAACCGGTTGTTATACCTAGTTTTATGATGTAGGAAATTTTTTTTTCTGCTTAGTTTTATATTTCCAGAAAAAAACCCACATATATTTACTCTGCTCAATGGTAGATCCCCACGAAAATCCAATATTTCTGGCATGATATTTAGAAGCAATTTTGTCAATTACCTTAACGTAGAGCCGAATTGGGATGAACTGTTTCTTTTTTGGATCCTGAGGCCCGTTCTTTGGGCCCTTCTTTACGCTGTTCAGTTTAAATAGAGTGTCCTCGTCCTCGATAATTGGAAGAAATAGACAGACCTGTCCCGCCGTGCAGCTCTTCTTATAGAGCTCATAGATCCCGACCTTGGGGAGCGGCGTGTAGGTTTTGAATGATCCGTCGACTGGTTTCTTGGTCTTGGGGTCTTTGGTCCCTTCCGGAGCCTTCTCCATCGTCATCTCAAAGAGCGGCAAATCCCTCAAATTGTCCGACGGCTTCAGCGGCATGAAGTCGCATCCCTTCTTCGTATTCTTACAAACCTTCTTGTAAATGTTGACGACCAAGTACTCGTTGGTCCGCTGGTCCTTGAGCGGGCCAGACGGGTCCTTCTTGGGACTCAGGACCGTGATTTGTCTGTAAATGGAGTCCTTGTCGTCAAAGAGCGGGCTCATGGTACAGGCATTGGTCTTGGTCTTGCAGGACTTCCGGTAGTAGTCCTTCCCGTCCGTCTCAGGCGTGACCGGATTGTAGTGGCGGATGACTGCTTGGGTCAACTTCCCATTAGGTCCATTCACCTTGTCTTTCGTGTTAATCTTCTCGAAGATCTGGAAGTCCTTGGCTGGGTCAGCCGCCACCAGCTGCTCCATCCCGCACGTCTCAACTTTGGTCTTCCTATTCCTAGTACAGATTTTCTTGTACAAGAGGGCAACGGTGTACTTGGGGGGTCCGTTGGAATTGGGACCGTCCTCCGGCGGGACAAGCTTGTACGTCGACTCGTTATCTTCTGGAAAAAGTGGGCTCAGCTCGCAGTTTCCCTCCGTGCACTCTTTTCGAAACAAGGAAGGATTGAGCGCTGTCAGGAGCGGCTCATATTTCTTGATAGTTGCATCTTCAGTCTTCGTAAGGCTCATCTGGTAGAGCTCGAATCGGCGGGGATCGTCCTTGGGGCCCAACGGGACCATTTCACAGGACTCAGACCCATCTGGACAGGCCTTCGGAAATAAGGTAAACAATTATGATTTATATTGTAATTCATGTTGGCAATGGCAACTATCTATACCGAAATTTGTTACTATTTAAGTTGAAATTCGTTAATACTCATACTGCAATTCGTTATTAGTTGTGCGGAAGTTCTATACTACTAATGTTGAAAACAGTTACCATTACTATCTATTTTGAAATTTCCTACTATTTATATTGAATGTGATTGCTATTAACTTATGCTGGAATCTGTCACTATTTAAATTAAATTCTGTTACATGAGATTTCATCACTAAATATTTTTCTTGAGATGAATCAATTGGTTGCTCCGCTGTAATTAGGAAGAAAGGATCTCGGAGCGTATTGAATGTGTGTTAACACTGTGTCTAGTACTTTAGTTAAAAGTTCTCAAATCTACACTAATTCAAATATTTAAAGAAAAAGACTACATAAGGAATCAAATCGGGAAAGAATTAAATTCAAATAGTAAGAGATGTCAATGTAGTTCATAAGATAATTTTACTAGTAATTCCGTACCTTCTTATAAATCTTGATGGGACTAATATCCTGGTCTTCAATGTTGGGCGGCCCGGATCCTTTTGGGTTCTTTCCCTTCTTTGGCGTTACGATCACAACTGAGTCGTCTTCTTGAAAGAGCGGCTCATAGTCACACTTGTCCCCGGCGCAGACTCGCTTGAAGAGCCTCTCATGCGCATCTTCCGGGACGGAGTTGTACTTGCTCACAATGTCAGCCTCGGGACCCGCCGACGGCTTCTCGAGACTCAGCTCGAAGAGCGGATACTTTCTCGGATCATCAGCCGCAAGCAATACTTCCATCTCGCACTTCTTTCCCTTGCAAACTTGCTTGTAGATCCGGGCTGGAAGGAGTGACCGGCCATTGTCCCTTGGCTCGTCGTCTTCCTCATTGTCTCCCTCCTTCGGCACCTCCCGATATATTTCTGGCTGAAGGACCGGCTTCATGGAGCATTTGTTCGTATCTCCGCCGGAACAGACTTTGACGTGGAGTCTCTCCTCGTCGGATGGAGGCATGGGCTCATATTTCTTTTCCTCAAAGGTCTTGTCCTTCTTCTTAATGGTCCGGGTAGTGAGGAGGAAGAGGGGGGACTTCCGGAGGTCATCTGTCGGCTTCACAGGATCCAGCTCGCACTTCTCTTCTTCCTAAGAACAATTACAATTCCCGTGATTTCAATCTCAATGCGGTTAGAAATAACGCTACCATTCATGAAGAATCTTTCAAAGTAACGAGTAAATAGTAGGCTTAGGATATGAATTACCTGGCAGTCCGGCTTCCGGCGGTAGAGCTGGACCGGCTTGAACTCATTGACCTTAGTCTCCCCGTCCTCGTCCGGCTTCTTCTTGAATGTGACGGTGAGGAGGAAGAAGGTGTTCTCATCCTGATCCTTCAGCGGCTTCATAATGCATTTCCCGTCAGCCGAGCATACTTTCCTGTAGAGACTCTCCTTGGCCTCCGGCTCCAGCGGATTGTACTTCTTAACGATCGTCGACACTTCGGCTCCCTCAGAGTCCAGCTCCGTATTCTTCGTCTTGATCATAATGTAGAGCGTGGTGTGCTTCTTGAGCTCGGCCGGGTCCCCAGTCAGCGGAACCATGTCGCACTTGGTCTTGGTCGGGCAGAGGCGCCCGTAGAGCTGGACTCGCTCGAATCCGCCCTCGGCCTCTTCCGTCCGATTATAGATCGTGTTCTTGGGATCCTCATCAATGTTCTTCATCTCGCACTTCTCTCCCACGCAGTCCTTCTCCAAGTAAGTATCGTCCGGATCCATTTCCGTGAACTCGCTCACCATCACCTCATCCGTCTCTCCGCTCGGCCTCTTCCGCTTCTTGGTCTTGGTCGTGACGATGAAGAGACCTCTGCGGTCCTTGAGGACTCCGCCCTCGAAATCCGTGAGGAGGACCATGGTGCAGTTCTTCCCCTCGCAGTCCTTCCGGTAGACGCGAGTCGGGACATGCTCCTTCGTCCTCTCGTCGACGACCTTCCCGTCCTGCCGTGTCTTCTTCCGATTGATGACGACAAGGCGGTAGAGGACCTTGACCTGACCCTCCTCCACCAGGGGGACCATCCCACAGTGCTCAGGAGGCCCACAGTGCTCGTAGTAGATGAAGGGTCGGAGGGCGGGCGGGAGAGCCACGTACTTCTTGAGTCCTTTCTTCTCGGAGGCCGGATCCAGCTCGAAGGTCGGATACTGACTGAGGTCATCCGGGGTCTTGGCAAGGAGGAACTCGCAGGCTCCCGAGTCCGTACACACTTTCTTGAAGAGTCGGATTGAGACGTACTTGTTCTCCTTGACTTCCTTGACAGGCCCGGAAGCGACCTTGATCTTCTTGATCTGGATCACGAGCTTGAAGAATCGGATCGGGTTCTCCACCAAGTCGTCCCCATACGGCTTCATCACGCATTTGTCCGCGTAGCAGAAGCGGACGTAAAGAGTGACCTTGGGCGTCCCGGCCGGCACGGCGTCGAACCTTTGGATCTCTTCCACCTTGGTCTCTCCCGTGTCCAGTTTCGACTTTCGGCGGATCGTTGTGAGCTTGTAGAATGTAAAGCCTTCCTTCTCGTTTACTATTGGAAATTTTAAAATATATAATATGCAAACCTTTTTAAATTATTTTATAGCGCCAACCTTTAAAAAAAAAGTTGGTGAGTTTTAATATGCTCACCTTCTTCCCAGGAGCAGTCACCGCCCTTTGCGCAGACGCGCGTATAGTAAGGCCCTGGGGCATCTACAGGAGCGAGGCTGTATTCAGGCTCAACTTCCTTCCCCTTCCCAGCCAAGAGAACGAAGAGGCTGAACTCTCCGTCCGCCTCTGTGACGAAGGGGTCGAGAGGTCGTCCGGCATGCGACGGAGTGAGCAGAGGTTCCATGACGCAGTCGTCCCCGCCGTCCTTACAGACCTTCCTGTGGAGACTGAGCAGAGCATCTCCCTCGAGCAGAACGTACTTGTTGACGTCCTCTTCGATCATTCGTCCGTCGGCAGTCTCGCCTTGACTCTTGACCGCCGTGAGCAAAAAGAGGGCCGCCTTGGAAAGGTTGTCCTTGGCGCTTACTTGCTTGTACTTCTCGCATTTGGTCTTCCCATGTCCACAGTTGAGCACAAAGACCTTGACCTCGTTGAAACGTTTAATCTTTTGCTGCGTCTGACTCCCGTCCGACATTTTCTTCTTTTGGTTGATCCAGACCAGTCGGTAGATCCCGTCCGTGTCACTCTTCTTCGTTATTTCCTTCATTTCGCAGACGCCGGCAGAGCAGAGTTTCCGGTAGAGCGTGCCCACGCAGGAGTCCGCCGAACACGGGACGTACTCCGTGATCTTCTCTTCCTTGAAGTTCCCGGACGCCAGTTTCTTCTTCTTTGACTTCACGACCTAAGTGTACAACAATGGAAAAAGTTAGGTGCAGTCAATATCCAGTCAATATTAATATGAATCTTGAAAGCAATGTTTTCAAAGTAAAAGGGCAAATTTCAATATAAGTATGGTTATATTTCACACTATTTGAGTTCACCGATTACAGTTTCCCTATATGATCCCAAATCCTTGTAATTCCCTTACCACCATGTACGTTGCGGAGGCGGATGAGTCTTCTGCCTGCTCAGCCCCAAAGTCGCCATCTGGTTCCTCCGAAGCTCCGCCATCACCGTCATCTGACTTTGACTTTTTGGACTTACGTCTCTTGGATCCCTTGCTGGAACTCTGATCGGTCCTCGTCTGACTGTTCCCGCTGTTCCCGCCGAGGAGGTTGAGGTTGAGAAGGGCGCGCCCTTTCATGTTCCCCCTCGAACTCCGCCTGATTTCCAAGTCTTCGAAAAAGCTGTGCGTGGCCAGCGTAAAGCCGTCAATTGGTCGGAGCGGAAGGATCTCGGTTCTCCGCCGAGGGTCCGGGCTCGGGGGGTCCGGCTTCGTGGGCAGATCAAGGGAACTGTTGTAGCCGCAGGCAGCGATTAGGCTCGAACTACAGTCCACAAGACTCTCCGTCTCACGGCTTTCCCAGGTGTCCCACTCTACGCAGGTCAAGGAGGAACGGGTGCTCACGGAGCTCCTATCTGACCCCCAGGCGTCCCTTCAAAGTTAATATATTGTGGAGGGTAACATAACCGTGAGGACATGTTTCAGACCTTGTCTTCACACTGTGTTCCATTGGACTAAGGCTATTTTTTAAGTCATTTTCATTTTTCTCGGGATCTTACAAATATCGAAATCGTCAGGTCTATGAACGAAAATTTGCCTTTCAAATGTCGGTAAAACTACCAGTATCCGGTAAATATCCAAAACAGGTTTTCCATGTTTTTAAGGGTTCTCTTCAAAAATTTAAGCAAAAGCTAATGATGCATATATGCACATGCCTGGCTAAAGCCATTTACAAATAATACGTGAGCTTTATGGGCAACCCTAGTGATGACTAAGGAGCGACTTCCGGTTTTTAAAAGGCATGGTTTTCGGCGGTTTTTAGGCTCCTAAAAGTACCGGTTTTCGGTCAAGACGTATACGTTTTCGGTCTTTTTTCGGTCGGCATAAATCAACTTTTATCTACAATGAATTCAGAAGATCGAAATATTTATTTTTAAAAATATACATTTATTCGACTTTGCAAACAATCTCGATAATATATCTCAAAATCATCTAATTTTGGCTGTGTTTTGTCATTTTTTGGCATAAAAAGCGTCGTATTTTGAAAGGTTTTCATACAAATCTGAGAAAATACACGGTTTATT